>JAMPIV010006844.1:0-142087 GCA_024509875.1 Oreohelix idahoensis
GGGTACTGGCCCACGTAGTTTTCTTTATATTATTTTATATCATGAGTAATATGCCTACTCACCCCAATGTCAACTAATGTATGTAAGTGACCTCCCGCACAACAGCCGTAGTCCTCCAACATTAAAATATACTGACAAAGGCCAGGCTGGACTAATTCCAAATAGGACAGTTTTATTGAACACAAACGACACACACGATCACCAACACGAGGTTCCGTAGAGATATAAACTCCCATATGCAGACTAGATTATGTCGTCAACTTGAAAACCTTTAGTGTTCACTGTAACAGACAGCAAACAGTAAACAATGTCGAGGCCTATTTCATCCCTTATTAAATAATGTTCAAAAACACAGTTACTTTTACCGCTAGTTAAGAAACTCGATCGATCGTCGGCGCAAGCCTTCGCGACGAAATCATTGATCGTATACTTTATAAAATTCCGTTAGCACAGACGGTTACGTCAGGGCTAAATATAGCTATCTAGAAAAGCGTAATAAAATTCTAACAGGCATAGTTTTGCGTATTGGTAGACGAAAAATCCTATCCGAAACGGGATTTACTGTTGTAAGACTAACCCTGCTACTTATTTCTGTTCACTTCATTGCAGACAAGCTCAAAACACAAGAGATCAATAGTAGAAATTTATAAAAGAAGCATTCCTTCTTTTGTGTGTTCGAACACCCGTGACTTAAGGTTTCACTCTTTTCACATGTGCGACACCTGGTGATAGGTTTTATATTGTCTCCCAAGCGTTTCAAACATGCGGCGACCACGGAAATTTAGTACATTAAATAAATGTAACTAAGTATTTGTTCCAGTTATCAAACGGTTATCTACGTTTTAGTCCTGCAATTTTCGAATTTTAGTGAAAATTGTTCTTCCAATCACCAAAGAGGGTCCCAAAATTTTTCCCAGTCCTACTCAAAGGTTCCAACATGTAGGTAAATAGATAACTTGTGAAATACTTCTTTAAATATTTCTTTAAATATTTAGTGCAGTTTTCCAAACTTTTCATTAAATATTTTTTCATTAAATATTATTTCCTGTTGTCAGGACTTGACAGTGCAAATAATTCTTGCAGCTGTCAAAAATTTCTTCCAGTTGTCAAATATTTCTTCAAACGTTTTGCTAGTTGTCAAATATTTCTTCAAATTTTTTTTTCCACTTATCAAATATTTGTTCCAGTTGTCAAATATTTATGCAAATTTTTTTCCAATTTGTCAAATATTTCTTGCATGTGTCAAATTTTTATGCAAATATTTCTTACAGTTATCAAATAATTCTTCAAATTTTTTTTTTCCACTTGGCAAATATTTCTTACAGTTGTCAAATATTTATGCAAATGTTTCTTCCACTTGTCAAATATTTCTTCAAATTTTTTCCCGCTTGTCAAATATTTCGTACAGTTGTCAAATATTTCGTACAGTTGTCAAATATTTCTTCAAATTTTTCCCGCTTGTCAAATATTTCTCCCAGTTGTCAAATATTTCTTCAAATTTTTTCCCCCACTTGTCAAATATTTCTTCCAGTTGTCAAATATTTACCCAAATGTTTCTTTCATGTCTCAAACATTTCTTTAAAATTTTCCCGCTTGTCAAATATTTCTTACAGTTGTCAAATGTTTCTTCAAATTTTTTCCCGCTTGTCAAATATTTCTTCAATTTTTTTTCCACTTGTCAAATATTTCTTACAGTTGTCAAATATTTATGCAAATGTTTCTTGCATGTGTCAAATATTTCTTCAAATATTTTTCCAGTTGTAAAGTATTTCTTCAAACGTTTCTTCCACTTGTCAAATATTTATTCAAATGTTTTTCCACTTGTCGAATATTTCTTGCATGTGTCAAATATGTCTTACAGGGATCAAATATTTCTTACAGTTGTCAGATATTTCTTACAGTTGTCAAATATTTATGCAAATGTGTGATGTCTTCTCCGTTTACTGTGACAGTCCCCACATTTTGAGAATCCCGGCATCCACTCCGAGCCTTCGTCAAGTTCCGTGGATGCGCTATTTTTAGTATTCAGCCGATTGGGTTTTCCCGAAAACAGACTATCTGATCGGGGATCCCAGTTCGTATCTGATGCTAGAAAGAGCTCGGTGAATCGCGTCACCAAAGCATGCAAGGCCTTTGACCTCACAATAAGTCTAAAGAAAACAAATGTGCTTAGTCAAGAGGTAGGTGCTGCACCAGTTATCATTTTCGATAACTATGAATTGGCAGTGCTGCACCACACACATACCTTGTGGCTATCATCAATGACACACTCTCTCTGGACACATAAATTGACAGTCGCATTGACAAAGCTGCTGCTCCCTTTGTCCGCCTCACATCCCGTGTTTGGGGAAACTCCAAACTCACAACGACGACCAAAGCTGCGATATATAACGCCTGCATCACCAGCTTACTTCTATATGGCAGTGAGAAATATGTGAAAATGGAAGAAATACTCGACAAAAATATGTGGCAGCTATAAGGAATATTTAAAGAAATGTTTGACAACTGGAAGAAATTTTTGACAGCTGCAAGCATTATTTGCAGTACTTGACAACAGGAAATTATATTTAATGACCAGTTTGGAAAACTACAAGAAATATTTAAAGAAATATTTAAAGAAGTCTTTGACAGCCACAAGAAATATTGGCAACCGGATTCGTCATTTGATGGAATATGTGACAACTGCAAGACCTATTTGAATAAATATTTGGCAACTGCAAGAAACATTCGAAGAAATATTTGGTAATGAGAAGAAATATTTTAAGAACTTTTTTAAAAGTGCAAGAAATATTTGCATAAATATTTGATAACTGTAAGAAATATTTAAACTCCGCCTATGCCGGTCCCAAGCCCAGATGAAAAAGGAGGAGGGCGGCCTGCACGGAGGCCGTAAGGAGGCAGCCCCTCCACCATGCAAAGGCACAACAGGCCAATCACCTGTTTGTCTTAAACTATGATTACAAGCAATATAAGAGAGAAAACCGGACTGATTCTAAAGGCGACGAACTGGAACGGACTACGGACTACGACTTATGGAACATGGAACACAAGAAGTATAAATGGGAAAGAAGAGGAGCTGATGGAAGAGATGAGGAACGCAAAACTAGAAATCCTGGCTATTACCGAAACAAAGAAAAAGGGACAAGGAGTCATGGATCTCGATGGCAACACTCTGCTATACAGTGGTGTACCCACATCTGAAAGAGCTAAAGGGGGCGTGGGTTGCATTGTGGCCAAAAACCAGAAAGATAGTATCAAGGGATGGAACTTTGTCTCGGAGCGCATTATGGTTGTAAAACTAAAAGAAGGAGAAACCATAGTCAACCTGGTCATAGTGTATGGGCCAAATGAGGATGAGAGAGCAGAGGTCAAGGAAGAATTCTTCGAGCTGCTTCAAAGGACAGTGGATGACTGCCCAGATGAAATTATCATGCTCGGAGATTTCAATGCCAGAGTTGGAAATGACCATGCTAGATGGGGTGGAGTTATCGGAAGATATGGAGAAGATACTCTAAATGACAATGGAAAGCGACTCCTCAGATTCTGCAGTGAGCAGAATCTGATCATTACCAACACAAAGTTCCCCCATAAGCGCATACATGCATACACTAGATGTGAACCAACAAAGAATGAGAAGTCAGTGATCGACTATGCCATTGTTAGGAGGAGCTCATTCAAATATGTCCGGGATGCTAGAGTCTGGAGGGGGGCCAGAGATTGGAAGTGATCACTACCTGCTTACAATCAAAAGAACAACTGAAAGAGTTGCTCAGCCTAGGAACTGTCCAGCACCACGCAAGAAACCAAGTAAACGAACGGAAGAAATGAGCATTAAGACCTACAAGCTGAAAGAGCCAGAAATTAAGACCAGATATCAGGGGCTTATTGCTACAGCGGTGAGAAACACAGAAGAACAACCTAATGACTTGGAAACCCTGTGGCTTAAATTCAAGGACATCATAAAGACAGCTGCTGCAGAAGCATGTGGTGAAGTCCGACTTGGGAACAAGAGAAAGAGGACACCTTGGTGGACAGAGGAAGTCAAAGAGAAAATAAGAGAGAAGAAAATGGCATGGAAACAATATTTAGGAGCTAAAAACACAGCAGGACAAATAGAGAAATATAGAGAATATGTGATACTCAGAACAGAAGCAAAGAACAAGGTGCTAGCAGCAAAACAGAAGTCCTGGGAAGAATTTGGAGAAAAGCTAGAAAAGAATGCGCAAGAAAACCAGAAATTGTTCCATAAGACCCTAAAGAACATGAGGAAGGAAAAACAATGCCCTCTTAAATTTATAAAGGACAAGCAAGGCAAATTGCTTACTGTCCCGAAGGAAGTAATGGAAAGATGGAAAGAATATTTCTCAGAACTCCTTGATGGTGAGCAAGGTAGAGCATCAGAAATGATAACCACTAGCACAGAAGAGGATACAAAATGGTGATGAAGATGACATAAAGATGGAAGAACTGAAGGCAGCACTGGAGAAAATCAAGATGGGCAAAGCAGCAGGGCATGATGGTATAACACCAGAAATGGTTAAGTACATGGGAGCATCAGGCGACCTATTACTCCTAAGGGTCCTACAGGCAGCATGGTGCAACAAGGCCATACCAAAGGATTGGGAGATTGCCATCATAACACCGATTTTCAAAAAGGGTGACAATCGACAATGTGGAAACCACAGAGGCATATCCCTTCTCAGTGTCCCTGGTAAAATCTACTCTAGAATCCTAGAGCAGAGACTCCGATGCCTAGCTGAGCCACAATTGGATGAAGCCCAGTGCGGATTCCGAGCAAACCGAAGTACTCAAGACCTAATCTTCACACTCAGGCAGCTGAGTGAAAAGGCCCTTGAGTACAAGAGTGAGATCCATCTTTGTTTCATAGATCTGGAAAAGGCGTTTGACAGGGTCCCCTGGAGCACACTTTGGGACTGTTTGGCAAGGAAGAACATTCCAGAACCTCTGATTCATGCTATACAGAGCTTCTACAAGTCTTGCAGAAATTATGTGAGGACAGCAAACTATAAGTCAGAAGAGTTCAGGACCACCACTGGTGTAAGTCAAGGCGATATCCTGTCACCTTATCTTTTCATACTCCTCATGGACGATGTCATCAAGGCATGTAAGGAGAGAACAAGAAAGTATTCAGTGGGGTACTGGAAGATGAGACAGGTCTGTATTTCAGAGCTAGCATTTGCTGATGATGTTGTCCTGATTGCTAAATCAGAGACACATCTCCAATCCAACCTGCAAGTCTGGAAGGAAGAGCTGGAGAAGAGAGGGATGGTCATAAGCAGCTCTAAAACAAAATCCATGGTGATATCACGAGAAGAAAGAAAACATCAGATTAAGCTGGGAGAACAGGTCCTGGAGCAGGTCGACCACTTTAAATATCTCGGAGCTATTATAGACCGAAAGGGAGGCATCAAAGAAGAGTTGGCCACTCGAAAAGCAGCGGCTGGGAGACTTTATCAGGCCATAAATCGAGGATTCCTCAGCAAGAAAGAGGTTGGTAAGAAAACGAAGATGGCTGTATACCGCTCCACCTATGTCCCAGTCTTGACATATGGATGCGAGTCATGGGCAATGACTACAACCCACTAAACCAGATCCAAACCTCAAAAATGAGGTATCTGAGGAAGGTGGTTGAAGTAACAAGAAGAGACATGGTCCGCAACCAGACGATACGTCAAGGCCTAAAATCCCACCCACTGCAGACCCAAATAGAACAATCCCAACTAAGATGGTTTGGCCATGTCTGCAGAATGGGAGAAGATCGGCTACCACGACAAGCATGGGAAACAAAGAGCCAGGGATCCAGACCCCCAGGACGACCCAGAGTCCACTGGGCAGACAACATTAGAAACCTTTGAAGGACCGAGGACTAGAATGGAACCAGGCCAGGAGGAAGACAGCCGATAGGATAGTCTGGCGCTCTCTCTTCCAAACCTCTACACCTCACGGTAGAAGAGGAACGACTAAGTAAGTAAGTAAGAAATATTTGACAAGTGGAAAAAAATTTGAAGAAATATTTGACAAGTGGAAGAAACATTTGCATAAATATTTGCCAACTGAAAGAAACACTTGGATAAATATTTGACAAGTGGAAAAAAAGTTTAAAAAAATATTTGACAAGTGGAAGAAACATTTGCATAAATATTTGACAACTGTAAGAAATATTTGACAACTGTTAAGACCAATACTTTGACACCTGTAAGAAAATTCCGTGACACATGCAAGAAAATATTTGCCAAGTGGCAAAAATATTTGAATAAATATTTCCCTCAGTAGATGTCGAAAGATTGTGAAAGCTAACTTTACAACTGTAGCTAGCTGGTATATTTAAGAATGGATTTGACACATGCAAGTGTCCACATTTGCATAAATATTTGACAACTGTAAGAAACGATTAAAAAGTGGAAACAAAATTTGAAAAATATCTTGACAAGCGGATGAAAAATTTGAAGAAATATTTCTACAACTGTAAGTAAGAAATATTTGACAACGGGAAAAAATTTGAAGAATTTATTTGACACATGCAAGTATCCCCACATTTGGGTAAATATTTGACAACTGTACTCTAATATTTGACCGCGGGAAAAAAATTTGAAGAAATAGATTTGACACCATTGTCAAATATGTGACAAGCTTGGGAAATGTTTTGAAGAAAATGCCGTTTGACAACCAAGAACATATTTGGAAGACTGAAGCGGGAAAAAATTTGAAGAAATATTTGACAAGCGGGAAAAAAATTTCAAGAAATATTTTACAACTGTACGAAATATTTGACAACCGGGAAAAAAGTTAACGAAATATTTGACAAATGGAAAAAACATTTGAAGAAATATTTGACACCTGAAAAAAACGTTTGCATAAATATTTGAAACATGCAAGAAACATTTGAAGAATTATCTGACAACTGAAAGAAATAGTTGACAAGTGGGAAAAAAATTTAAAGAAATATTTGACAACTGTAAGAAATATTTGACAAGTGGAAGAAACATTTGCATAAATATTTGACACATGCAAGAAACATTTGAAGAAATATTTGACAACTGTAAGAAATATATTGGACAAGCGGACCCAAAAATGTGAAAAAAATATTTGACAAAAACCCAGAAACATTTGCATAAATATTTGACATCTGGAAGAAATATTTGACATTGGTTTTTCTCTCATCCCTCATCACCCCCGCCAGTCAAAACCAATACCCCCCGCGCACTCAACACCAACACCACAACACGCTCATTAGCCAACTCCCTCTATAAAACTCATACTAAGCGAATTTATCGATTTTTTATATTTTCCTTTTTATCTCAAGAGTGCAGGATTTTATCCATTTTTATATATATATATATATATATATATATATATATCAGCAGACTTAACAATTCAAGCAACCCAAAGCCTTATGCAGATCAACATTTAATTCTACCGAACAGAACCGAACACCAAACGAACAATCCAACAAACAATCAAACGAACACCCAGTCAGTGTTCATAGACTGTGTGCTCAAGGCATTTACAGCTTGGCTCTTGTGTGTCTTCTTCGTCTGTTCTCACTGGGCGGCTGCGTCAACAATCCCAGTTTCGCCACTTGCTACCCCTTTTATAGACCCTGGCCTAACCACTCAATTTACTGCGCGCTTACGCGCATTAATCTGCGCCACACAGATAACACACGCGATTATTGCTCCAGAATGCATGAAAACACAGATATACACAACTAGAGCAAAAACACAGCTAATTCGTAGGCTTATTATGGCCTTGTAATAAATCTGCTTGAAGATAACGTGATCAAAAGGCACTAATCCACATAGACAACATGACTGCCCAGATGGGGCCAGCGCCGAGAACGACAGATCTCAAGATGGCGCTGTCACATATTCCCCGCCTGATTTTGTTGTCGTCCCGACAACTGCACTAAATCAGGCGCTTCAGTCGTATTCTCCAAATCTGGAGGATCACCTTTTCCTTCACTTCGTCTCAGGTCATTGCTGGTTACTCTAATGCTCGGACTCGCTCTGTCCATTCGTTGGATGATATATGGACCCCCCTGTCATTGTGGGAGCACGAACTACAACGTACTCGTCTTCTGACCACATATCACGAATCTCGGATCTCTCAGCGTCGTGCATTCTCTTCTTCACCAATTCTCCGACCTGTAGTGGAGTAGAACACGACAGCTTGTCACATCTCTCTTTCCGGACTGCTGCAAAACTCTGCAACAGTGGCTCTGCTCTTACGTGCGCCCCTCGTAGCCTGGAAACGTGTCCTTCAACGAGTTTTAGATGAGTCTCCTCCTCTAAATGCCGACCACTTTTCCTGGCGCCCTTATGGTGACAGTTGCCACGGCCATCTCTTGGCTTGCACTGTGACGGCAATGTAGATGTGTTGGTACGCTTAGAGAGGGCGCTCTTTGATGGGCAAACCGATATCAAATGGTCCGGGGACCTACAATGGAAACATCGCTTAGGAAGCGGGCCCTGGGGACACTTGGCTGCCATGTGGTTCGAAAGGTCTCCACAGTTGAAGCATCTTATTTTCCTAGGCTTCCTTGGTGCCCTGGGTCGCCTCCTGCTACCCTTACATCCCTGGCCGCCTTTGACTTTCTTCCCTGCAATAAGCGCCTCACACTCCGGTCGACCACCAACCATCTTTATCTTTGAGCCATTCTGCTCCCCTTCTGTAACCTGACTCCCAGCCGCAGAGGGGTCTAGTTTAACGCTTTGTGGACATCGATTCTGTACGTGGCCTAGTTCTCTGCATCTAAAACAACGAACTATCCTGGTACGTCTCCCCTGCTCCTGAGACATCGCATCAATTTTAGCCTCTAATTGAGCCACCTGTGCTCTCAGCCGCTCTACTTCTGCGTTTAATGCATGCGTATCTGACACAGTCTCTGTTCTTGCCACTTCAACACTGGCAACACCAGCCCCCGAAGCTGCTTCGACACTGGCAACACCAGCCCCAGAAGTGGGCTCAGTCTCCAAAAACCGTAGGGCATAGTCCCTCACCGACGTGAACGATGCTGTTGGCTCCTTGATGATCATTTCCTTTGCAAGCTTTCTTACTAGGTCATCTCTCAGACAAGCAGCAAACTGGTCACGAAGAAAGGATGGCGCCAAGGGAGTGACGTTGTTCTGCTTTTGTGCCCTTACAACACTTTCAAACACCTCGTGAATGCGATGGGAGAATTCCCAAAGAGACTCCCTTGCACCTTCCCGGGTAGAGTAGAACGCGGCCATTACTTCTGGGATGCTCCGACGCTCCCCATACACCCTAAGAATGGAATGTAGTATTGCTTCTGGGTCACCGTCATCAGCCTGAATCCTCAGCTCCCTACGGACACTTGGGATCACACTCTCAAGAATAACATCTGCCTGGTCCTCTTTACTCATCATCCCTACTCTCCAGGCAGCTCTCACCTCTCTGACATATTCCTCAGCCGTAGGACCCGTGCGCTCCCCAAAGCACCGCACTCTCTTGTGAGTAGGTACCACGATGTACTGTACTCGTTCTGGTTGACGATCCAGCCCTACTACAGGGTCATCCACCTCAGCCACATCTTCGTTATCAGTTCTACTAGCAGCACGTGTGTTGCGTGCCGCCATCTTGTTGCTAGTAGAGTTGACTAGAAATCTTGACAAACTGGATGATCCCGTCCCTCGCCTTGCACTGAACTGGGTGTTCTACTGTTTCGGCTGTTGCTGCTCTGATTGCTGAAGAGTTGCTTCACTGCGTGCTGTCTGTCAATCCTGTCGACGACGCCACTTGTGACAGGCGCTAGGTGGTACCTCACACCCCAGACCCGTGCACCAAGAAAATTTATAAAGGATCGTTTGACAGGGGTTGCAATTATTGGTTGCTTGCAACCCTCTCAGCAGCAGACTTAACAATTCAAGCAACCCAAAGCCTTATGCAGATCAACATTTAATTCTACCGAACAGAACCGAACACCAAACGAACAATCCAACAAACAATCAAACGAACACCCAGTCAGTGTTCATAGACTGTGTGCTCAAGGCATTTACAGCTTGGCTCTTGTGTGTCTTCTTCGTCTGTTCTCACTGGGCGGCTGCCTCAACAATCCCAGTTTCGTAACTTGCTACCCCTTTTATAGGCCCTGGCCTAACCACTCAATTTACTGCGCGCTTACGCGCATTAATCTGCGCCACACAGATAACACACGGGATTATTGCTCCAGAATGCATGAAAACACAGATATACACAACTAGAGCAAAAACACAGCTAATTCGTAGACTTATTATGGCCTTGTAATAAATCTGCTTGAAGATAACGTGATCAAAAGGCACTAATCCACATAGACAACATGACTGCCCAGATGGGGCCAGCGCCGAGAACGACAGATCTCAAGATGGCGCTGTCACATATATATATATATATATATATATATATATATATATATATATATATATATATATATATATATATATATATATATATATATATATATATATATATATATGAAAAAGCAACACACTACCAGCACAATACAACAATTAAAATACCTACACACAACACACCAGACAAACCAAAAGCAATACCACCCACACCCACCATACATCCATGCGTCATCACCCCCGCCAGCCAAAACCAATGCCCCCCGCGCACTCAAAAAGCAAAACCACACCTCGCTCATTAGCCAGCTTCCTCAATAAAACTCATACTAAACGAATTTATCGATTTTTTTTATATTTTCCTCTCTATCGATTTTTTATGTCTGTTGTATACATTGTATGTATATATGTATATATTGTATGAAGAAACAATACACTACCAGCACAATACAACAATTAAAATATCTACACACAACACACCTGACAAACCAAAACCAATACCACCCACACCGCACCGCTTATACCTTGTCTTACTCCGACGCTACACCCCAACACACACCTATGAGTCATCATCCCCGCCAGCCAAAAACAATACCCTCTCCCTTAAAAAACCCCCTTAGTAACTTACGCCACTATTATCGATTTTTTTACATTTTCCGGTATTATCGATTTTTTATATTGTCCGCCATTATCGATTTTTTATGCATGTTGTATATACGTATAAATAATGTTGTAAAATATATATAAATAAACAAACAAACACAAAAACCCACCAACTACACATACACGAGTCGTCACCCCCGCCAGCAAAAGGCAATACAAACACACCAACACACAACACACTACCTACCTACACGCCGCCATTATCGAACTAATATTTTTTCTTATATAAAAAGTCACGCTCATCCTCCACAATCGATCGGAGTATATTACTATATACAAGTCAGCTCATCCTCCACAATCGGTCGGAGTATATTGCTATATAAAAGTCACGCTCATCCTCCACAATGCTAACCGTAGTGTGCATGACATACTACTTACGTCGCCTATGTTATTTTTAATATCCTTCTGGGAATCCACATCTCTCTGGCTTTCTGGAATCTTTTTGACTATTTATCGATTGTCTATGATTTGCTTCCATATGACATAATCGGCTTTACGCAACACAATGTGAAATGTTTCCTTTACTTTAAAGAAAAAAAAAATTTGGCGAGGAACAAAATGACACTGTGCTGCCAAACATGTAGGAAACAGGCACATATTTATCACCGCTATAAAGGACACATGCAGAGAGGAAAAGATAAAGAAAGGACACATACATATAGAAAACATTCAAGAAAAAAACTTATTAAAGAAATAGAGAGGATACAGACAAAAAACAGTTATGTAGGTCTACATAGATATGTCGGAAATGACAGGTGCATTAATCTCAGTTCTTTTTTATGTCACGTGCATAGTACGCATGATGATCATTTTCCATTTCGTTCCTTAATGGAGCATGGAGCAACCAGTGTAGCTGGTCCCTTTGCAGCGGTGGTTTCTCTGGCAATAATTTGTACAAGATGAGTTTGCCAGACTCATGCGCAACCTCATCTTAGCCACCTTGGACTTCTGAGGGAGAAGTAGTCCTTTTCTTTCATTGTCTCATCAGAGGCCTTTGCGAGCTACATGAGGCGCACTTGATGGTCAACGCCAAAAAATGGTAAGTGGATACATTCAGAGTGGAAACATGCACATAGAAGAAACCAATCACTATGGTGAGGTATAGTGTGACCGCATGGCTGTGATGCAGTACTGTGGTTTTATTTTTCAACGGGCCCGATTCCGTTCTTCTATTTGAGTTTGCACCAGTCTTCTTCCCTTTGTAACTATATGTGTTTGCCATGTTTCTTCTCCTTGGAAATATATCGAGTTTAGTCTTGTTCTGTAGGTAAAGTAATTGCAGGTTTTTTTCTATAGGGATTACTGTAAGTTAGTACTGAATGGCACCAGTATTCCTTTCCCTAGATTTATCGCGATCCCATTTTGCTTTGTTTAAATTTATCGCGGTCATTTTATTGTGGTAAGCTTGAGTGTTATTGAATTAACCCCTACCCAGTAAATCGGGGGAAGGGGTGATGAACCACTACCCAGGTAACGTCAAACTTACGTTAGAGCTAATCATAAGGGATTCTACTCTCGCCAACGGGCAATGTTAGGTAATATGACGTGGTGAAAGACGCGCTCGTTCAGAAACGTAGCGGGTTACTCATATGTTCTAAATTTAGAATATGAGCACGGGATATTTATAGATTTTGCACTATTTCTATTGGTTATAAGTTGGACGCCAAGTATGACGTAGGGCTTGGGTCAGTGCGGGGATTTTTAAGATATATACTGGCGCATATCAAGTAGGGGGCCTCTTTGTCTGCAGAAAGGTCCGGCCGTGCATCCAAGCATTATTGTCTGCTTCTAGCGGAAGAAACGCAGTAATTGGTATGTCTATATTTTAAAGTAGCGTGGTACTTAAAGCTAAGATTCTCTAATAGAGTCCTAGCCCAATCTAGTTTAGGTTCCTTTGGGGAATTTATTTAAAACTAATGTAACTTGTAGTGCCATCAATTACGATCTTCGAGGAAGTATTTCATGTTAGAGGCGCATGGAATTATTTCTATGATGATAGCAGTATCTAGGCGTGATTAAAGAAGTTGATATTAAGTGTGTGTGCTCTGTGAGATTTAAGAGAAGGTCTATAGAATAACACGCATCTTTGATTTATGATAAATTACAGAATATATACGGGAGCTGATTCTTTGGTAGTTTAATCATGTGGTTACCGGGATTTAATTGAGTAGTAATTCGGGATGGTAGTTGGATGGAGAGAGGGGGTAATTAAATATTTCCTTATCTGTTGATCTATAATAATTGCAGTGTAAATACGCTAGGTAGTACGTAAGGTATTTTATTGTGCTTCAAATTGGTTGTGTAATTAAATATTATGGAGAGTAGTATTTAATATTTCCGAAAAAGGGATTTAATTAGTCCTAGAGGTTAAAGTCTATATATATATAGTTATGTACATGGAGATGTAATATATAAGTGTATTGGTGAAAGTAAATACTTATTTAAAAATCACGGGTGTGCATTAATACTGATGTTCATTTATTCTCACATACATTTTACCCAGCAATTCAAGGAATTCAACGTTAGAAAGGTAAAATAATAGCATACTCACATTTACAGGATCTAATTATAAACATGAAATAAAGTATGTTGAAAAATACAAACTAAGTATCACCACGAAACAAAATAATGTTGAAAAACACTATCATCATCATTAACCTACATTCGATATTATACCAGTTGTTCGAAAAAATAATCACATTAGGGTGGCAGATAATCAGAACTCCATAAAGTAATCGAAAAGTTTACGATTGTATGAATACCTGAGGTTAAGTAGAACAAACTAAGCTTTTCTTGAATAAGGTCCAAAGCAATTTATTTGTAACTTGTTGTGCATTTTATTGAAATTGGGTAATCGATGGAACGGTCGTGGGACCGCTTACAGAGTTAAAGTAGGCCTAGTACGGGAGGTTATTTAAAGGTTGAAATGTTTTGATGCCTGGGGAAAGCTGTGCATACCCAGAATTAGGTCAGCGCGTCTGGATTTTTACTAGACAGACAGTGTTGAAGTCGTGGGTAGTTGACCCGGGGTTAGTAAATACTTATGTATCGTTGTGCACAGAAGTAGGGGTTAGAGTGGAGCAGTCTTTGTTGGTGGGGGGGATTACATGTTTGTGCTAGATATGAGAGTATTTGAAGTTGTTGTACATAGTGGCATTTCTTTTTTGTCCACAGCATTTGGTCACGGTCCGTAGCTCGGGGTGCCATAAATTTTGTTCCTGACAAACCTAGTACCTAGTCAATATTTTCAGAAGTCATCAGTGTAGGAGTCAGAACCAGGAGAAAGAGATATCATTCAGGGTTTCTGAAACGAAACGAGAGAAGCAAGGCAGGAGAAGTGGAGAGAGAGAGAGACATTGAAAATATATCGGAGACCTGTAGAGTCTCATATTATTCTTATAGGGTAGCATCTGAGCGTTAGATTTATAAAAGTCTACTATGTAACAGTTCACTGTGTGACTTAGTGGCGTACATCGCTGACAGAGTTAGTAGTTGCGCAGATAGTCTTTATGCAGTGTCAGCAGAACAGTGACACTAGAAATAGTAGTGAAATAGAGAGTGGTGGCTACAGTTGATGTCCCAGCAATTAGACGGTAGTTAAACCCATTTAATCATTCTGATTTTTGTCCCCAGCAGGGTGAATGAAGGAGTGAAAGCGGTTGGGTTCTTTGTTTTTGTGTTTATAATCTTAAAATGATTCTTTTGCTTCCAGGTCTGTGCAACCTTGCACGATATAATTTTTGTTACTGTGTTATGAACTTATGTTGATTTGTATAATAAACTTTTAAATGTTCACTGGATCAGCTTCTTTACTATACCGTACTTAACTGTTGTCTGTATAGTGGTGTCTGTGGTCATTAGTTTAACCTTATCTTCTTTAGTTTGCTAAAGGTAGCCAGAGGGGGGTGAGGCTATAGCAATTCTTGAGGTCACGAGTGGCGAGGGAGAGTCAATCTCGGTTCTCATCCCTCGAGCCAATAGGCCCATCTGTCCACATTCACTTTCATTTCTCATCAAAATCTATCATCTCAGTCTTTTCTTTTACTAGGCTCTTGTCTTACACTCAGACAAAACTCTAAACTTAAATCCAACTCGTGACAATGGCTTACTACCCTAGCATTCATATGTGCTATAATGGTACATATAGAAATGACAGCCATAAAAAAAGCAGATAAGGCGTTTTCGCACAAAACGCAGTGTCATTAAAGTTCAGTTGGCAGTCACTGCTCTGAGAAGGCAAATGTAGGGCAGTCCCAGATAATAATAATGAATGGGTTTTATAAGCGGAAAGTGTGAAATGAATGTTGTGTGATCTTGGGTTTTTTACCCAATTGTTAAGGTGGAAAAGATCACCAGTGTTAAAATAGTCGAAATAACAGAAAGTCGTGTGCAAAATGTCGAAAAAAGTGACACGTGTGTAAAATTAGCGAGTCGTGTGTAAAATTAGCGAGACGTGTGAAAAATGGCGGGAAAAAGAAGTAACTGTATATATGTTGGAGAAATGCGAGAAAGGGCAGAGATTTGCTGAGAGATTTGCTATGTATTCATTGTGTTGTGTTAGGCAAGCCAGGTTCGAGTTTCGTCTTAGAGATTAGATAGATAGAAATTTGTGCTAGGCAGTTTGTAGTGTTAGGTGAACTTCGTCTTTGAGGTTATCAAGACCAGTTTATTTTTTCTTCTGTTGGATATATTTTCCTTTTGGATTTTACACTATTTTGTTTATAAGTAAGTAACGATCATGTCATTGTGAAAATACCAGTGCTTGTCAAATGACGATCAATAAACTTCTGGTTGAATTTACTGCATTGCTGTTTTTTGAACTTTACAGTATTTCTTTTGGATATACGTCATGTTGAGACTGTTTTTTTTATCACTAAACCTAAAGGGCAAAATGAACCTGGGAAGAAAAATGAGCAAAAGTCAAGAATTTCCATCTCTGGCGGAAGGCCAGTTAGCACTTGAACAACAACAAGATATAAAGGATTAACTCTGATTGAAAATAAAATCAATATAACTACTTGCGCATTTAACGTAACTGACGCGGGCACAATAGACATACCTGCACTCTTGAACGGGAAGGCAGGAAAACATTAATTCGACTGATCGATTTCTGAATTTTACCAGACAAAAGAGCAGACGCTAGTTACAAATGTTGTTATCTTTTGTGTGTGTGTGTAGATGGGTATCTGAATCTGCTCTTGAGTTATGGAAGTCAAAGGCAGCAGGAAAGGTATCTAGTAACCTCATTTTATTAACATAGAATAGTGAAGCCTCTATCTCTTCATTCCTCTAAGGCAGTATCTGCTATTATGGTAATACCTTTACCTTTTATTAGTGACGAATTCATCTGGTTGTTTGCATTTCAGCAACTACAAACGATCCAACGATACATTTCCTCTACCATATCACAAGTCCATGCTAAGTACTATTTAGGCCTGTCATTTCTGGGGTAAAGAATTCCTGTTAGACCATTAGTTGTTACTCTATGGCAGTCATTGGCTTATGGTGTTTTAACTGCCGTTTAAAATACAGTATATCAGTGTCCGAACCTGCACAGTCAATAGAGAGTGACAAAGCAACTGGTGAGAGAAACACGGCACAATAAATTTCCACGTGACAGCTGAGTTCTGGCGTTACCTGTGTGAAGAAATGTTGTTCACGAAAGAGTGTGTGGGGGACTTAATGTTGTTGGTGAATAAAGATATGTAAGAAAGCATTAGCCTTTAAAGAAATTGTCTTTTCTCTTTCACTTTGATTATGTTTGCTAGTGTTTCACCGTACCATGACAAAGAAATTATATTTACAGTTAAAGTAGTGTTGTCGGGGACTGAATCGTCGAATATATATATATTCTTCAGCAAAGCATCTCAGTAGCCTACATCGATGAAAAGGAAGAATAAACCTGCTGTGAGAGAGCCATATCTTTCTTCTTAGAAGTAGCCATAGATCTCAGAGCCGACATGGATTCACTTGTTGATCAGGTGTCTAGAACATGCGCATAATTTATCTTCCAAAGCCATGAATTAATGTACGGCCAATAAATATTCGCTTGTCCATGTCATGCTCAGAATGAACAATGTTTCGATGACGGCCACAATGTCCAGTGCTGACCACAGGAAGCACCAAGAGGTGGCTATTGAGTGGGTTTGGAGGAGGGAAGGTTAATCATTAGGCGTCCTCGCACGATTGTCCTTTAAGCCAGGTTTGGCCACAATGATCACATTCATTGGGCACTTTGGATCGTTTTATTTGAAACTAAATCTGGGGAAACACGCCTGAATAACGATTGTTTCCTTCGACGAGCCCGGAATTTGCGATCTTTGGAAATTAGAGTGAAGTCCTTGTCACTTTCTTAATTTCTTTCTTATTTTTGCTTTTGTTTTCTGTCTTTCTTCTTCTGTTCTGTTTGCGTGTGTGTGCATGTACGTGTGTAAGAGATAGAAAGAAAGACTGCACATGTAGGAGTGTCATTTTAAAAGTAAGTAAGAAGGTGATTACTGAGCAAAAGAGAGTGAACTGGTTGTTCAGTCAGTGAGTGAATACGTGAGTGAGTGAATGAGCGATTGAACGAGTGGGTGAAGGAGTGAGTGAATTAATGAATTAGTGAGTGAGTGTTGAGTGAGTGAGTGAATTAGTGAGTGAGTGTTGAGTGAGTGAGTGAATTAGTGAGTGAGTGTTGAGTGAGTGAGTGAATTAGTGAGTGAGTGTTGAGTGAGTGAGTGTTGAGTGAGTGAGTGTTGAGTGAGTGAGTGTTGAGTGAGTGAGTGTTGAGTGAGTGAGTGTTGAGTGAGTGAGTGTTGACTGGGACCTGAGTGAGTGACGTCAGCGACCTCATAGTGACGCCTGCGTGAGCGAACCAGAGCTGGTCAAGTGCAATCCACCTAGTGAAATATTGCAGCTGTGCAGTTCTACTATCTAAAAGGCAAACGGTCCTAATAAATTAACCTATGTGTTAAAGGTGCATATCAATTAGGCTCACAGGTAATTAATGCTTTCTTATCAATCTAAAGACTACAGCGAACGCAAGCTACTGAGTGCAAACAAGAAGTAAAAGGTAGTCCCATAGCAGAATCTACCATAGGAGAGTGAAGTGTTAGAGATTTCACTATACTAGGTCCAGTATCGAGAGGTGGGGTGACAAGTTTCATTCCTCGCTGTCTTTTCCTTCCTTAACTCAAGAGCAAAGTCAGATACCCAATTACAGCTAGGTACAGTATGATCAAACATGCGATACTGTCGTGAGGTGGTTGAGAGTATGTCTGTGGTAAGGCAAGTCTGAGTGAGGTACGCGATAGTAGATAGAGATAGAGTCACGAATGTGAATAGAGAGTGAAATATGACCGTCAGGAGAGAAGAAAGATATGCCTATGTATTTAATCTCTTCTTTCCGGCCACACTCGCAACACTTATTAAAGTGTCACACATGCACTTTTCCTCCCCGAAATATAATAAATATTGCAGTAAGGACAGGACAGGTTAACATTCAAGTGACAAGTGAAATAGGAAGTAAATTCTGACCGCTTAGAATATATATATATATATATATATATATATATATATATATATATATATATATATATATATATATATATACGAGTATATATATATATATATATACTCGTATATATAGCACTTCATGGAGGTGCTAAACAGACCACCACCAACAGTAACACCTGATTTTAATAATGAAACACCCACAACCACCTTGCCAATAACTTGCGATGAATTCACGTTGGACGAGATCAAACAAGCCGTTAAAAGATTACAAAATTTTAAAGCTGCTGGAGTTGACGAAATTTCAGGGGAAATGATTAAAGCAGTTAATGACAACAACCTCTTGAGAATTTTAGATATTATAAATGAAGTATGGAGAGAAGAACAACCACCACAACAATGGAAAGACAGTATTATTGTAAAGTTACCGAAGAAAGGTGATCTATCAGACTGTAATAACTGGCGTGGTATATCTCTATTATCAGTACCTGAAAAATTATTATGTTGCATGATGTTAGAAAGACTTAAATTGCATGCTGACGAAAAGATCAGAGAAGAACAAGCGGGTTTCAGGCCGAAACGATCATGTATTGATCAAATATTCACACTAAGAACAATTATAGAAGAATCAGTGGAAAGGCAATCGCCACTTATTATCACCTTCGTCGATTTTCAAAAAGCCTTTGATAGTCTACACCGCCCATCATTGTGGAAGATACTTACAATCTATGGTTTTCCAACAAAATATGTGAATATAATCAAAGCGCTATATGACAATGCAAGATGTTGTGTTAGAACAAATAAAGGGAATACAGAATGGTTTACAGTAGAAACAGGGGTGAAACAAGGCTGTATTATGTCACCACTACTTTTTGTAATAGCTATTGATTGGGTTATGAGAAACTATACCCACAATGAACAATTAGGTATAAAATGGACAAATGGAAAATTCCTGGGGGACCTGGATTTCGCAGATGATGTAGCATTCTTAAGTTCGACACCAAGACAATCCCAAGAAGCAATAAATAATTTGTGTCATCTCTCGGTTAAAATAGGTCTCCAAATAAATGCCTCTAAAACTAAAGCTATGACCTTTTCTAACGAGACCTTTGATATCATCTTGAACGGGGAAAAACTACAGAAAGTTGAAAGTTTCAATTATTTAGGCAGTAAAATGACTCAGGATGGTGACACAACAAGAGAAATCCATACTAGAATTGCTTTGGCAGCTAGCGCCTTCAATAGATTATCTAACATTTGGAAATTACGATCATTGAATATACATACCAAGCTTCGTCTGTTTAATTCAAATGTTATCTCAGTGTTTACGGCTGTGAGAGTTGGAAAATAACAAAATCATCGGAGAACAAGCTGAATACATTCGAGAACAAATGTCTTAGAAAACTCATGAACATCAGTTGGAAAGAATTCAAGACTAATCGACAAATAAGAGAAGACTCTAAGCAGAAATATGTCTCCGACTATATAAGGAAAAGACGATGGTCATATATCGGTCATGTCCTACGAATGCAAAACAACAGAATACCACTACAGGCGCTCACTTGGGTTCCTGAGGGTAAGAGGAAAAAAGGAAGACCAAAAGAAACACTCAGAAGAACAATAATAAGAGAAGGAAGAACGTTGGGCCTAAATAATGTGCAAGAGCTAAGAGGAGTGGCGTCACAACGAACAACCTGGAGAGCACTGGTTTCTGCCTTATGCGCCGTGTTTTGTGCTTAAAGAATTTATTATTATTTTTATATATATATATATATATATATATATATATATATATATATATATATATATATATATATATATATATATATATATATATATATATATATATATATATATATATATATATATATATATATTTATATATATATATTTATATTTATTTATTTATTAATGAAATCCACAAATTAAAAAAAATTGCGCTAGATATGATTTGGTCTAGCAAATCACAAGAACAATTAACAAAGGTGAATAATAGTAATCCAAATGAACAAGGATAATATTCTAACTAGCAGAAAGGAATCCACAGTCCTATGTAGAAGGACAGTTGCCTTTGTTTCGTTAACTAACTCCAAAGGGGTATACACCTCTTTATTTGGAAAATCATCAAATGAATATTTCTGAGTTCATCTAACTAGTACCAGTCTAGCTTGAGCTAAATAACTTCACGAATAGAAAGTTATCTTCCGTCACTACTGCGATATACTTATGCAGTGGATACCTTAACACAATAAAAAAAAATCCAAGGGGCATCTATATGCAGAGATTCTATGGTTTTATGCTCTCGCTCTCATGGTATCTGCAGCCATGTCGTTATACGGCCTGTTGTATTTGGTTCGAGTAATCCGGCACAAACGTGGCTGCAACATGAGTTAAGGATGTCAGAAAGGTAAATCTAAATCGTAAATCCAGAAGACCAGTCTCAAATGACTGTAAAAAAAAGTGAGATGGGTAACAGGTGACGCGCAGCCATTGTGCTGTGGAGATGCACTATATGACCTCTAATAGGTACTGCAGGGAATAATGAACTTTGAAATCATAGGATCATGAGCAGTAATATGTATTCAGCAAAAATAAAACCCAAGCTGGGAATCCAGGTAAGGGATCCAAAAAACTGGGATCCAAAAAAACTGGGGTCCATCAAACAAACTGGTATCCCCCAAAACATTGGTATCCAACATAAAAAGCGATTACAGGGGATTTCCCGTTGTTCTGGATCTCTAGAATATTCCCTGCGAAATACAAAGCAATTATACTCTATTAGTAACACCTAACAGTTTATTTTATTTAGACTCTACCTTGCAGACAATACTACGAAACACCAACTCTATTTCCATATCTCCCCCCCCCCCCCCCCCCCCCCCCCCCCCATGTGGATTACTTAAATATGGTGTACCCTGGTCATTGACTCCGCCTTTTATAGATTAAATTTGCTGTTTTGCGGGGCTGCGCCGTGGCTCGTAAACTAGGCCAGAAACAAGGGAATCCCGCTCCCGCGAATGAGAAAATGAAAGGTAAATATTTACAGGTATTGCTTTTGAGGGTTCCAGTCCTTGCGCTCAGACACTTAATTTTTTTTTTTTTTTTTTTTAACAAAAAAAAAAAAAAAGACACATAATTGCCCGGGGGCGAACCTAAGAAAGTATTATACATACACAGAGGGGTTAGCTCTGTGTGTGGGAGCACTTTACTCAGTATTAATCATTCGAAAAATATGCAGGGCATTCCGCAATTTTAGGGGAAAAAAATTACACTCAGTAAGGCTCTTCCTCTCCGCGCATCTCATCTTAGGATTCATGACAAAAATCCTTGGGCAAGCCTGTATTCTACATGCTCCCCAAAATTCATAAGATTGACAACCCTGGCAGACCTATTGTCTCGGCCTGTTCCTGTCCTACTGAACACATTTCTGACTTCCTTGATAGCATTTTCCAACCTATCGTTGAGAATCTTCCCTCCTTTGTCAAAGACACTAATCATGCTCTTATAACTTTCGTCTCTATCCGATTCTCAGCAGACCGCTCCTACCGTCTTTTCTTGTTAGACGTCTGTTCTCTGTATACCTCAATTCCCCACTCTGATGGTCTCCGAGCTCTTCGGTTTTTTTTTGACCAGCGCACTGCTCCTTCTATATCCACTGTGATGAGCTACTGTTATTTTTATTTTCAACTCGCCCCAATTTTTTCTTTTCCATATAATTATTTGGGTTCTTTTATTTTATTAGGCGTTCGAGTTTACTAGTATTGGTTCTGGGTTATATTTTTTGGTTGTTAGGAAAAATTCGACCACCTGAACCTACTCTGTTTAATTGTAGGGATGGGGAAAAGCACGACCCAGATTATCGTGGAACCAATAGAATTATTCTGGTAGCTAGAAGGTCAGCGGATTACTTAATATTATGTATTATTTCTGCGCGTGAGCAAAATAAATTTGCGATTGGCTTGGTATAAACACTGAGTGATCGGTTAAGCTTATGATATGATTGGCCGGAACCGAATTAATTTATGTGCAGGTATGAAAATAGGTCATAGGTTGGTTGGAAGCGGTTCCAGATAAACAGACGCAAACGCGATGACTCACCGCCTGTTATTGCATCAGAATATTCATACTATATATTGAGCATAAACAATCTTTTAACGCTCACTAGTCCCAAGAATTCTGCCGTGAAGAAGTGGCATTCTATATCGTCTGCTCAGTTCGAGAAATTCGGTATAAGTGGGAATGTCCATAACTTAATTAGCGGTATAGAAAGTTCTTTTTTTTATATAAGAGCTTAGCACGTTAGAGTAAGCTATCTTCTGGGATTTAAGTTAATTTTTATTAATCAGGAGTGCCATCAATTGCTGATTTATACAAAACTAAAGAGTGTAGTGTAAGTTGTGTCTATAATTTTTCGATGAATAAGTTAGCAGTATCTACGATTTGTGTAGCGGTTTTGAGATAATTTAACTGTATAAGGTTAAGTACTAAGCTTGGTGTAATGTAATTATGAGGTCCGTGTTACCACATTTGATTATTGATAATTTGTAGTGTATATACGCGGTGTGGTTGTGTATTAATTTGTTGGGTTAATTGGTCTTGTAGTCAAGAGACAGGGGTGAAGTGGATTTAATATTACAAAGATGGTGTAGAATAAGTGTGTTTAATAATTGTGTTAAATTGATAACCTTCCCGGTTCAGTCGTTAATAAGAAGTTAAGGCTGGGAAATTATTCTGTACCGGGGGATGTTAGTTTCAGCGAAGGGAATGTTATGACACCAAAGGGGCGAGACACGCACACAAAAGATTCAGGTCAGACCGTGTCTGGGGTTTACATAACAGACAGCGAGTTAAGTTGGTGCGGGAGAGAGATAGCAGGGAACGGTAAATTCGTCTGACCCTTGGGCAGAAATATTTGTTTATTTCTTGTGCGTAGCTTGGGTGTAGGGGAGATTTATTAATTTAGGGGACACCAGGGTGTAGAGGAAATTTGGGTGTTAATGGGTTAGGTATTAAGTAAGTTTGAATTGTTGTATAGCTGTTGTATTTTTTTTTGTCTCTACAGCAGTCACGGCTTGCTAGAGGTGTTGGTGGTGGAGATTATATATAGACCTAAGTCTACCACGGACTTTGCCTTCTAGAGAGAAGGAGGCACGAGACATCGGCGTAATTTGCAGAAACTTGGGTTCGCGACTGTACCGGCGCCAAGTTACGTCGGCAACGCTGAAAGGAAGGAGAAGTTCTCATGTATGGAGGGCCCATACCTCAGCGGGAACTGGTCTCCAAAATCAGGAGCTCTTAGCTCGCAAAGGCCAACACAATCGAAACAGACAAAAGGCCTGGTGTTGTTAAACACTGCCATAATAATGCAGTGGGCCTAAACCCGAATCGGGTTAACTCAGCGATTTTGACGAAGCGTTATCAGCAGTAAAAACTACTACAGCCTTAGGCAACAACATATCGCTGTAGTTAACAAGGCCCTATTTATCAGTATTCAGGAAAGGAGAGAGGGAAAACATACCTTTCCCAATGCTAACGAGAGGAGGGGCGTGACGGAGAAGCAACTCATCAGAGCCTCAGAAGAAGACGGTAACGTCAGAGAGACACTGACCCGAGACAGAGGAGAGAGCGAGAAGATAGCTAGGAACAGTAGGGTCATACATAAATACTTAGAGGACAGCCTCTAAGTTAGCGCTGAAGAATCAATTAGTGTAGCATTTCGGGTGGCATATTTGTAAATTGTGTAGGACAACCTAAAGCGCTTTTTTAAGACAGTAGTATTTAGTTATATCTTCAGTCGGACAGTGTGTTAATTAGTAACTATAGTGTAGACAGGAGTGGTGACTCTTTCTTAGAAACCCCCCACCAAGTATAACAGTATCAATTGTGTTTTATTTCATGCAGGTGTGAAAGGGAGTGCAGAAATTTTATATTGTGTCTTTCATTTAAATTGTTCTTTTTTCCAGGTTGCGCGAACTTGCACTTAATTTTTGTGTGCTGTGGGATTGATTTGTTGTTTTTTTAATAAACTATAAAATGTACACGGGATCAGTTTATCTTTAACTATACTGTACTTATATGCTTTGTCTGTATAGTTGTGTCTGTGGAAATTTAGTAAAACCTTATCTCCTTTCTGGTAGTCAGAGGTGGTGAGACAGTAGCTATTACCTAGTCACAAGTGGCGAGGGAGAGTCAATCTCGATTCTCACCCTCGAAGCTATAAGTCTCATCCTTCCACATTCACTGTAATTCTCATCTAAATCTATCTTCTCAGACTTTGTCATAACTAGAGTCTTGTCTTTGTACTCAGACAGACTCTAAATTAAAGCCACTTCGTGACATCCACTAACACTCTTCTCCGTTTTGCTGAACTGGTCCTTCAACTTAATTCCTTTGAATTCAATGGTCAGTTTTTTGACCAAATTAGTGGTGTTGCCATGGGAACGAATATGGGTCCTAGCTATGCCTGCCAGTTTATGGGCCACATGGAGCATCAGATATGGCAACAATACTCCGGTCCTTTCCTCTGGTTTTACCGCAGATATATCGATGATGGCATAGGTCTCACAGATATGTCCGCGGCTGATTTATCTCGCTTCACCGACTTCGTCAACCACTTTCAGCCCACCATCAAGTTCACCTCCCTCATCTCCACAGTGTCTGTCAACTTTCTTGACATTACTTTTACTATCACGCCCTCCGGCCTTAATACTTCAGTATACTACAAGCCGACAGATGCCCGCAGCTACTTTCTGTAAACCTCTTCTCATCCTCGGGCTTGTCGTGACTCCCTTCCATTTTCAAAACTTCTCCGCCTCCGCCATTTGTGCCTAGACGACGATGACGTCCACTTCCGAGCCAAAGAGATGTTGGATTTCTTCCGTAGCAGACTTTATCCTGAACATGTTCTCACCTCTGCCCTCCAACGTGTTTTCCCCATCTCTTGTCAGGAGGCCCTCAAACCCCACTACAAATCCACTTCGGATAGAGTCAAATTAATCTTGACCTATCACCCTCACAGTACTGCAGTCAAACAGATCCTTTTCCGCCACTTACATATCCTCGAAGCAGATTATGTGACCCAAGAAATATTCGGTGAAGCACCTTTGGTGGCATATAGGCGCGACAAGAACCTGAAGGATCTTCTTGTTCACAGCCGTCTCCCAAAGGAGAATGCCACTCACTTTGGCACACTACCCTGTGGTCGGACACGATGCAACACGTGCAAGTGTGTCTTCCAAACCTACAAGGTGTCTTTTCCCGAGGCTACGGACACTATCACCAGTAGCTTCACGTGTGAGTCGCGCAATGTCATTTATACGATCATATGTAAACGTTGCTGCAAAACCTATATTGGCCAAACAGGCAAACGACTTGGGAACGTCTGTTACAGGGTAACTTCTGATTAATATTTTTGTGGGTGGTTGTTTGTAGAAACGCTCCGTTTGCCCCTGGCAACCTCCGTTCCCCACCTCCACTTTGCTTCTGTAGTTTTGATGCCGTTGATATCCGTGTGCTCTGTCTATGCGACGTGCAATCTGTGTTGCGTTAAATAGCGCGTTAGTGGCTATGGATGTCTGCAGTAGCGAGGTACGTGTCGTTATGGTATATCTAATTGGCGTTACTCCTTAGCTCGTCCCAAAACGCCAGCCAGGGTAATATGACGATCTTAAAGCTTCTTGTCTTTATCACTGGGATGGATAATACAATAAGGCATCATAAGTACCCCGACAGTTTATGCTACGCATGTGGTGTGTGTGTGTGTTTTAATGTCTGTTGAAGCCCGTGTGTGCATTATTATAAATATAATGAATCTCTGCGCTGTGTTTAATGCACAGTTTATATGGTAGTATAAGAAGTAATAGTGTGAGGACAATGATTGGTAGTTACCGTGTTATATTCATGGATAATGTAAATTTAACTGAAATTAGAATGGCTGTGCAATCTTATAAATGTACTCAGTCTCTTCACTGTGTTTATTGCAACTTTATATGGTAGTGTAAGAAGTAATATTGTGGGTAAAAAGTGACTGGTATTTACAGTGGTATATTTATGGAAAATATATATATATATATATATATATATATATATATATATATATATATATATATATATATATATATATATATATATATATATATATATATATATATATATATATATATATATATATATATATATATATATATATCGCAGCACGTTCAACACACCATCACAGCAAAGTGGCCACCACACTCGATTCGGTCTAATAGCGAAACGCATAGGCATTCGACGATCCACACAAGACAATCTGCCACCACATCAACAACAAAGCCGTGTGTTACCTTGAAAAACCGTGCATTGGGAAAGAGAATAGCCCGGTTCATCGTCAACAAGAAAGGCTGTGTTGAACGGATAGTGCTATTATAATGCCAGTGAATACAGACAGAGTCAAGCCCATTGTGTAGGGACGTCAAAGGTCCCAGTGACTTTAAGAATAGGTCATGTATGTCGTAGATTTCCGATAGGAGAATTAAGACTAGGTTTGGTCCCTTTTGAATAGGTTTGAATAGGTGATAGACTCAGTGAGAGTTAGTGAAAGGTAATAGAATTTCCACACACGTGAGATGATAGATTTTGATATAGTGGCTGTCTCTGAAAGCGAAAAGAATTCTTCTCTCTCTCTCACCTATCTTCTACAACAGTTGTTACAACGTCAGACAGACTACACCAATATACATATTACGTATATTTCTATCACTCACAGGCACGCACATACACGTGACGACAGGTAAACACACCGACGTGGGAAAACTATAACAATGATATATATATATTCTAGAACGAGCTGACCAAACACGATTGTTTAGTTCAAGAGCGATTTTAATATCAGGAAAAATCGGCTCACAACATCAAAGAAAGTACATCAAGGAAAATACATATACACATAGTCATAAAAAATCAAGGAAATGTTGCAAGGATGATAGCCCCGTTATAGTGTTAACTCTAGGTTTAGCCCGGCCCCGTTAAGAGAACAGATGATGGCGCCAGAGTCACAGATACATAGGGTTTGAGTCTAAGAGTTTTTCTTTGTTTTATCTCGTAATTATATGCACAGAGTTTGAAAAAAAAAAATCTGATTTAACCTAAGACAAAAACACAAGAACTCTAGCCTTAGCAACAAATTATGCAGATTTGAAAAAAAAAAAATTAGGACAGCAACAGGGTGTCAAAGATATAATAGTGAAAATGTCACTCAGACCAGCGTACACTCATTCATTCCGCCATGGCTTCTCATTCAGGTACTCACGACTTTGCTCGCTGCCTCTTGGAACACATTGATCTTAGATTTTCACACAGACTCAAAAAATGCAGTCTTCTGCCAAGAAGTCCCCAGTTCCAAAAGACGTATTAACTTGGAGTCTCCGGGAACGACTACTTGGGTATGCAAATTTGTTCAAATGTCTGATTAAGTCACCTAACAATTATTCCAGGCGCGGGAGTTAGCAGAGCACAGTGTCAATAGCGTAGGTTTCTAAAAAATGATGAATGTCAGGTCGGTGCCTTCCCTCAGTATAGGATTCACTTTAGTCACACCACAGATTTGTCCACAAGATATAATCTAGTCGGGAAATGATTGTTAATATTCACGCCACCAGGCAGCAAATTATATAGAGTTTCTAGAAGAAATTAAGTGCTGGCTCCAAGGTCCAGTATTTATCATTACAGTCTTTGAAAACCCGTTATAGGGATATTAGTATTTCTGTCTAACTTGCACCGTCAGATCAGTGTTACTTGAGAAAACCCACGTGGTTCAAAATAAGGACTGTCTATTTCTTCACAAGTATGGAAACTACTACTAGGTGCTGGTAAAGTTAGGGTCACCCCAAAACTTTCACTGTGTGGAGGAAAAATAACACATATAATATAATAAACAGAATCTGAACTGGTTAAAACTTACATTTAAACTTGCAAGCAGAGAGCTTTGCTTATCATTTAAACTTCCCGTGACGTAAGTTATATTTAAAAATCAGCAATCCTCATAAATTAGGAACACGTGCGTATTCCGTCATCATTCATGAGGCTGGATTCTAGAGTTTATACGTTAGTTTAGAAAAATACACTCGACTGAGTATTAGCAGTTAAATTAAATTCATAAATAGCTACAATTGCCGTTATAAGCTAGAAATTATAATTTCCTACTGCTTTCCACTGAATGCTTCCCTAGAAAATATCTGCCTACCACTTTATTTCTCTTCTGCGCTAAAGAAATAGATTAAAATGAATTTAGCGATTTAACACTTTAACACTCACAAAATCTATATATCTATCATATTAATTACCTCAACCACAGAATTACAGGTAGTCGCACAACTTAAGAATAAAAATGCTGAAAATATTTCTGGAAGTCTAGAAGTTCGACAAATTGCCGAAACAAACTGAGATCTTCGCTAACAGCTATTCTGTTTTCGAGCGACCTATCTACTGTGGAGTCTATGAGCGAGAATGAAATTAAAGTTTCAAACTTGGCCAATATCTTAAAATCAGACAAAGGGCCCAAACTTACTTCGCCAAGCGAAATTATCTCCCCTACTCCCAACATTTACGTCCGCTTAACGCGTGTCGTAACTGTCACCTACTGACCACGATGTACGCGTGTCAGTTTCAAATCCCAGACAGCCTGACTCCATTGTAGGGCAGTTTTCACACTACAGCTGACCATGGCCCAAGTGAGCGCCGTGTCAGTTTGGGATTTTTTTCAGACAAATGTCTGGATACTGACCGGTGCAGATGTAAAGTATCACACCCCACCGGGACTTATGCCGAGAAGAGACTCGCGCGCTCGGTGAGAATGTAGACGATTTGCTACGTCCTATGTTCAGCGAACCGACTTATCACGCCTTCTGACGCCCTGCAGCCCTGACATCTACGTAATATCGTCCTAGCGCGATTCTCAGTTTAAGAGAAAGGAAAACAGGTAAAGTTTGCGAATTATATGAAAATAATATTCGCAAAACGAATGGATGAAAAATACACAGGAAAAAAAATTACAGAGATAATAAAAGAGAGAATTTATGTGAAAGAATAGGAAGAAGATGTAGGAAATTAAATGACTATAAACCCTACGTGACAGAGCCTCCCCCCCTTTAAGATATGGAAGCACTCCATGTCTACGTTATGGAGTTTAATTTCCTATAACCGTAGCTTCGGGGTGTCTGTCTTCTTCCCTCTCCATCTCCCCCTCCATCTCTGTCCAATTCCTACTCAAGTCCACTCCTCAAAGTTTCCTTCCCCTGGAATGTCTCATATGCGCGCTTGAAAGAGCGTCGCCGCTTCTGACATTTTTGAAAGATTTCCTGTGATAGCGGTGGAATATCCCTGCCACTATCGTCATCTTCGTCAGTTTTGGCGATCGTCAGGAGATGGTCGGAGGTTGGCACTGGTTTTTCTAAGTATCTCTTTAAGAGATTTAAATGGAAAACCTTCTCCTTTCCTTCAATAGAGATCTGGTAGTTAGCCTTAGAAATCTTTTTCAGGACGGTAAACGGCCCTTGCCATCCGATCTTCAGTTGGTTGTTCTCGGTAGGGAGCAACACCAAAACTTTCTCTCCTGCTTCCAGTTCTCTCTCTTCCGCGACTTTCCTGTATCGGTTAGCGTGCTTTGTGCGAGCTCGCTTAAAGTTAGTCGTTGCTAGGTCCCACCCTAGTTTCAACCTTTCCTTTAAAACCGACACATATTTACTTGCTGAGACGACTGTCTCATCCGCCTTCTCGTCTGTCAGAGACTGAAGTAAGGCTTCAAGCGGGCCCTTAATGGGTCTGCCAAATAAGAGTGTAGCTGGCGGAAATCCTGTGGAAGTATGAGGAGATTCTCTGTAGCCAAATAATGCTGCAGGAATACAGAGATCCCAATCTTCAGGTTTCACTTGTGCCAGCTTACTTAGCATCATGGTGAGGTTTCCATTAGCACGTTCCACGAGCCCATTTCCCGCCGGAGTATATGGCTTAGTGTGGATGTGTTGGGTCCTCAAGATCTTAACGATCTCATCCATCAACAGGTTTCGGTATGGAGATCCATTATCCGTCAACACTTGCTGCGGGAATCCCAACCGAGTGAAAATCTGCACGAGGGCTTCTGCGACATGCTTGGCATCTGCGCATGTTAGCGGGATAGCTTCTGCCCATAAAGTGCATGTATCGACTAAGGTCAGGATGAACCTGTTCCTTCTTTTAGTCCTTTCGAAAGGCCCTAAAATGTCGATCACAACCCGTTCGAATGGTGTTCCCATTATTGGCATTTCACCCATGTGGACTGGGGGTGCCCGTTGCTTGGGTGGCACACGTTGGCACTGGGCACAGGATTTGACATATCTGATAATATCAGTATTTACTCCTGGCCACCAATAATGAGTGGTTATACGTTGGTTTGTGGCGTTCTGTCCCATATGTCCGCTAAAGGGAAGAGAGTGCCCCATTTCTAGGATTTGGCTTCTGTACTGTTTCGGTACTAGGAGCTGGTTGTAACCTTGGTCAGGCTTGCCCGTTCTCCGATAAAGTACGCCATCCTCAGAAAAAATGTCCCCGTGCTGTTTGGGTTCCTTAGCCATGGGCAGTTTCCTAAAGCAGGGTGCCAAAGTAGGATCCTTTTGTTGCGCTTCTTTAAGTTCCATAGGTAACAAATTAGGCGCAGGCTCCCGTTCCTTCTTGGTTTGCCCTCTTGTAGTTACTGCTGCCACAATCGGCTCTTCCGGTTTCCCAATACACAAGTATCTCCCGCCAAGTATGACTGGGTAGATGGGATCATCCATAACAGCCGCTTTGATCACACCTCTGACAAAGTCAGAGTGTATCTCCACCAATGCGATGGGAAGCGCTGTAGGTGCCTCACTCTTACGAACTCCACAAAGTTGGACGGTCTCTGCTGTCTCTTGACCGGGTTTGACCAGGTTTCTGGCAACAATGCAATCGTAAGAAAGCCCCGTGTCAAATAAGCAAGAAGTTTGAGAACCGTTCAAAGTAACAATACCTCGCGTTGAGGGTCTATCCCCAACAGGTTGGGAATCACTGTCAATAATTCCGCCTTGCGAGACTGTTAATAAGCATCCGATGCGTTTAGGCTCGGTGTGCTCGGTCTGATCATATGTCCCGTGCTCAGGGGTTCTCCCTTTGCCACCTTGTCCTTTCTGGCTACGCTGCCATGTAGGGCGGTCGGGTTGATCAGACTGTTTGGGGTGGTTGGGGTACTTGTTCTTGTAGAACTTGGATTTTTCAGGAGGGGGGTTTTGAGGTCCAGTTTCTCTGTGGTTGTTTTGGTTAGAAGCCTGAGAAGATTGCTCTAGGTTATGTTTACGAAAATGCTCCTCTGTCGGTTTCCGCTTTGTGGCCGGTAGTTCAGCCAGCGCATTGTGATAACGCTCAGACTTTTCCAAAATGTCTTCAAGTTTTTCTGCCCCCTGCTCAGCGAGAAATCTCCGGGTATCAGCAGACAAAGTGTTCTTTATTTGTTCAGTTAGAACAAGTTCCTCAAGACCTTCATAGGTAGAGGGGAGCTGCGAAAGCTCAAGGCACTTTGTTAGATATCCCTTAAGACGAGATGAGAACTGGTGAAAAGTTTCAGAATTCTCTTTCCGGCTGTTGCGAAACAGTTGCAAAAACTTGCGAGCGTTCATTTCAAAGCGCTCCAGTAACGCTTTCTTCAACACATCGTAGTCGTCTTGTTGGCTACTTTCCAGCTTAGAATAAACATCATAAGCAGAACCTTTTAGGGCCTGGGAAAGTTTCATATTCCAACGCGACCTCTCTAACCCGTACAGAGTTGCAATTTTCTCAAATTTTTCTAACCATGTGTCAATCTTCTCATTTGGACAAGGAAAAGATTCAAGAGTGAAAGACATAGCATTTAGTTGAAGAGATTGAGTGTTAGCAGGGTCAGTTAAGGAAGAATGAGGAGAAGACTCTCCATTGCTGGAGGTAGAGGCAGCACCACGACTTTGGAACTCTAGAGCTTTAAGTGCCAGCTCATGCTGTCTCTCCTCCCTCTCCTTCTCATGCTGTCTCTCCTCCCTTTCCTTCTCATGCTGTCTCTCTTTCTCCTTCTCTCTTTCCTCATGCTGTCTTTCCTTCTCTCTTTCGTTCGCCCTGCGAATTTCCATTTCTTCATCCATCTTCTTCTGCTGTAAAGCTTCAGCTGCTTTCCTCTCCGCATCATATCTCTCCAGTTCGTCTCTGACAAAAGCTTTCGCTTCCTCTCCTTCCAGTCCCTCCTCTCTCGCTTCGTCCCTGAGAAGTTGTCTAAGCTTTGCCCTCTCGGCCATATTATGTCAGTGACTGAGACACGTGGAGATAGAAAATAGGAAAAAGAATAACCTGGTTCCTACCACTTACGAGAAAAAAAAATTACCAAATTATTCAAAAGATGATATCCTTAACCCTGGGATACCTCCTCCAAAATAAAATCTAACTATCGCTGCTATTATCGGCAATAAAGCACTCAATGCAAAAACACGACTACGCCAAATAAATGGTAGTTAAGATTACAACTGAAAATTAAGTTGCTACAGTGGAAAAGCAAAAGAATATTGCAAAAATTAAAGAGAAAAATAATCCCTTAATTTTTAAAAATCCACTATAAGTTCGCCCCTGAAGTCAGATCGGGTAAGGGAGGGAATTAATCTGGACAAAAAAGTCCGAAACACACTCCTTAACTTAGTTCAAACGCCGTTCTGCCTCAGTACCCAGTGAATGTTATACACTCACCACTTTACCAGCATTTAGTATTACAATCAGCAGTTAACATATATCCCGACAAAATCAACCTGTAACCAAAATGTATATTATTCAAAGATGCTGTGGAAAAAAAAACTTATTAGTTTGTGTGGTCAGCACGCCCGTAAACAGATCGCTAGTCTAGGGGGTAATTATTTAAAGATATAACAACTCACAAGACATCACACTCTTACTCTATATCAGAATACAGAATCTTAAGTTCAAAATCCAGATAGACGAGTCCACGTTTGTCGTACTCGTCTTCCTATTCTAAGTTCAAAGACCGGAAACGAGTCCCCATTTGTCGTAGATTTCCGATAGGAGAATTAAGACTAGGTTTGGTCCCTTTTGAATAGGTTTGAATAGGTGATAGACTCAGTGAGAGTTAGTGAAAGGTAATAGAATTTCCACACACGTGAGATGATAGATTTTGATATAGTGGCTGTCTCTGAAAGCGAAAAGAATTCTTCTCTCTCTCTCACCTATCTTCTACAACAGTTGTTACAACGTCAGACAGACTACACCAATATACATATTACGTATATTTCTATCACTCACAGGCACGCACATACACGTGACGACAGGTAAACACACCGACGTGGGAAAACTATAACAATGATATATATATTTCTAGAACGAGCTGACCAAACACGATTGTTTAGTTCAAGAGCGATTTTAATATCAGGAAAAATCGGCTCACAACATCAAAGAAAGTACATCAAGGAAAATACATATACACATAGTCATAAAAAATCAAGGAAATGTTGCAAGGATGATAGCCCCGTTATAGTGTTAACTCTAGGTTTAGCCCGGCCCCGTTAAGAGAACAGATGATGGCGCCAGAGTCACAGATACATAGGGTTTGAGTCTAAGAGTTTTTCTTTGTTTTATCTCGTAATTATATGCACAGAGTTTGAAAAAAAAATCTGATTTAACCTAAGACAAAAACACAAGAACTCTAGCCTTAGCAACAAATTATGCAGATTTGAAAAAAAAAATTAGGACAGCAACAGGGTGTCAAAGATATAATAGTGAAAATGTCACTCAGACCAGCGTACACTCATTCATTCCGCCATGGCTTCTCATTCAGGTACTCACGACTTTGCTCGCTGCCTCTTGGAACACATTGATCTTAGATTTTCACACAGACTCAAAAAATGCAGTCTTCTGCCAAGAAGTCCCCAGTTCCAAAAGACGTATTAACTTGGAGTCTCCGGGAACGACTACTTGGGTATGCAAATTTGTTCAAATGTCTGATTGTCACCTAACAATTATTCCAGGCGCGGGAGTTAGCAGAGCACAGTGTCAATAGCGTAGGTTTCTAAAAAATGATGAATGTCAGGTCGGTGCCTTCCCTCAGTATAGGATTCACTTTAGTCACACCACAGATTTGTCCACAAGATATAATCTAGTCGGGAAATGATTGTTAATATTCACGCCACCAGGCAGCAAATTATATAGAGTTTCTAGAAGAAATTAAGTGCTGGCTCCAAGGTCCAGTATTTATCATTACAGTCTTTGAAAACCCGTTATAGGGATATTAGTATTTCTGTCTAACTTGCACCGTCAGATCAGTGTTACTTGAGAAAACCCACGTGGTTCAAAATAAGGACTGTCTATTTCTTCACAAGTATGGAAACTACTACTAGGTGCTGGTAAAGTTAGGGTCACCCCAAAACTTTCACTGTGTGGAGGAAAAATAACACATATAATATAATAAACAGAATCTGAACTGGTTATAACTTACATTTAAACTTGCAAGCAGAGAGCTTTGCTTATCATTTAAACTTCCCGTGACGTAAGTTATATTTAAAAATCAGCAATCCTCATAAATTAGGAACACGTGCGTATTCCGTCATCATTCATGAGGCTGGATTCTAGAGTTTATACGTTAGTTTAGAAAAATACACTCGACTGAGTATTAGCAGTTAAATTAAATTCATAAATAGCTACAATTGCCGTTATAAGCTAGAAATTTATAATTTCCTACTGCTTTCCACTGAATGCTTCCCTAGAAAATATCTGCCTACCACTTTATTTCTCTTCTGCGCTAAAGAAATAGATTAAAATGAATTTAGCGATTTAACACTTTAACACTCACAAAATCTATATATCTATCATATTAATTACCTCAACCACAGAATTACAGGTAGTCGCACAACTTAAGAATAAAAATGCTGAAAATATTTCTGGAAGTCTAGAAGTTCGACAAATTGCCGAAACAAACTGAGATCTTCGCTAACAGCTATTCTGTTTTCGAGCGACCTATCTACTGTGGAGTCTATGAGCGAGAATGAAATTAAAGTTTCAAACTTGGCCAATATCTTAAAATCAGACAAAGGGCCCAAACTTACTTCGCCAAGCGAAATTATCTCCCCTACTCCCAACATTTACGTCCGCTTAACGCGTGTCGTAACTGTCACCTACTGACCACGATGTACGCGTGTCAGTTTCAAATCCCAGACAGCCTGACTCCATTGTAGGGCAGTTTTCACACTACAGCTGACCATGGCCCAAGTGAGCGCCGTGTCAGTTTGGGATTTTTTTCAGACAAATGTCTGGATACTGACCGGTGCAGATGTAAAGTATCACACCCCACCGGGACTTATGCCGAGAAGAGACTCGCGCGCTCGGTGAGAATGTAGACGATTTGCTACGTCCTATGTTCAGCGAACCGACTTATCACGCCTTCTGACGCCCTGCAGCCCTGACATCTACGTAATATCGTCCTAGCGCGATTCTCAGTTTAAGAGAAAGGAAAACAGGTAAAGTTTGCGAATTATATGAAAATACTATACGCAAAACGAATGGATGAAAAATACACAGGAAAAAAAATTACAGAGATAATAAAAGAGAGAATTTATGTGAAAGAATAGGAAGAAGATGTAGGAAATTAAATGACTATAAACCCTACGTGACAATGTACAGGAATTCTTTTCTGGACTCAGGCAGTGGATAACTTATTAAGCATTTTAGTATTAGGCTACATTTATCATCATCATTACCAGATTACCGCATAGTATAGAGTAAAGATTAGATTGTGTATTTTATGCATTTATTACCACATTCCTTTTCATATATAATCTATATTTAGTTGTTATTGCATATGTATTATTTTTCTTTTGGTTGTTCTGCATATAGTAAGTCAATAAATGTTGTAATCGTGTTTTCGCTACAAATACAAGTTAGTTACATCAATAGAAAAGGAATGAAAGTGTAAGAGAGACGTACAGTTCTAATTCTTACTCTTCTGTTCACCCAGGGTGATGAGAGGGGTTGGGGGCTCGTGAGCTATAGGGGAGGATAGGTAGATTAGTAGAGGCGATAGTGTCACTGGGTCTGTATCCTGGGAACTTATCCAAATTTCCCCAAATTCGCCTTCCTCTGTCTCTACAGTCTATCTTTACCGGGTTACAATGTAGTTTTGAGCCATTGATAACTCCTGTGCAACCAACACAAACTCTCCCTGGTTAATCCTCGAGTTAACCATGTGACAATCATCTATTAGCCTCCAACGGCTTTCCTGCATTTCCTCATAAGCTGGTATTTTTCCGAATGCTTCACACATTTCTGTACTTGTGATCTTGCAATAAGAGCATTTTCCCCACTGCTGAAACAGCTTTGTTATTCGACACAGCCGTGGAGAAATACTATTGCTTAATACGAATGACACTTAATCAAATGTTGCACTTACGAATCATATATCTTAAAGCATTCATTGCGTAACATCTATAATAATCACTGGCAACACAATAAAGATTCATAGAAAACGACACAGAAAAATATGTAGGTGTTGCATACTTTTACATAGATGGCAGTCTTAGGTCCTGCCTGTGTTAAAAGGTTACGCACCATTCTTATGATAGGAATATTATTTGTGCGTATGATTTATCACGCACGTGTGTGCACTATGTAGTGTATGAGAGACTCTTAGCGCACGGGTTTCTAAGATCTAAAGTATGACGTCAGAGAGTGATGTTGAAGGGTCAAGCCGGACTGATCGTCCGTAGTATATTGTATTGTGTCCCTGATGAATGGGAATTATTTCTATGGAGGACAACTGGTTTTCTTATCAGAAGCCAATGTCAAGATGTATATGTAAGTCTTGCACCCATGTGTTGATAAATAATCTTATTGATGATTTTAAGTGATGTCTCCACTCATTACTGGCATCTAGCTGGAGTCCTCATGGCAGGATTTCAAGAATGGATCACATGAGCTGATAGCTTCACTTGTAAACGTAGTGGTAATCTTACGAGAGGAAATATTATTTAATATATTGCAAAATTGTATTACGAAGTGCCGACATCTCGGTCATGGCACGTATTGGAGAGGTTAGCCAAGGATAGTCGCTAACACGTATTTTATCTTGATGTAGAAACGTGTGGATCTAATGTTTAATCAACTGTCTGAGCAGTCTATGGAAAAAGTTAATTGAGCAAGACAGTATATTTTGGATGCCTTATCAAGTATTATAAAGATGTATATTAAGCCCGATGTCCTTGTAGAAGGTCAACGGCCGATGCCTTAGAAACTATCATAAAGACAGATTAATTGTATGAACTTTAGTTTAGCGAGGAAGAATATTGATAATGGAACTGACTGGAAAGACGTATATTGCCATTAGGAACATTACGCCAGATTTTCACCATCCTGTTTTCTTAATGATCGTCCATGCATCAAACGTATCGTCTACTATTTCATATTGTGTTTGTATCCGTGAATAAATACATTGAACTTTAAAGACAAGCCTTTGCTGAATACTTCAGTTGATCAAAGTTCTATTGACATACTTGAAGTTCATTTTAGAATTCGCGTTATTGGCATGAACTGGCAGTATGACCTACCATCGTCAACTCACATTCAAACATCTATCAAAACCAACACAACAGTAGGCCTATAAGATAAGTGTATTATATTAGTTTTCATCTAATAACTCAAGGCTATCTACGTTAGCTACTCTATAGAGAACATAAATAGTTTTACATTTGTTTCACCTCCTGACAATTTTTAAATTGCCGAAATTAGGTCCTTTCATTAATCCATACTGCAGGGACACCATTGCAAGGCCCTGTTAATTACCTTTCCGGATATAAGACAGTCTGGGTAATAGAAAAAAAGTTTTTAACTATCTTTCTTTCATAAACAAATTACAAGATGCATATCTTTAATAATATCTACGAGGGCAAGTTCCGTATCCTACTGATGACAGGCGGTTGCTACTGGTGTCAGACTGTAACGGCCAGACCGTTCCTCTGACTTCCAGGCCGGGTCTCGGCTGCATGGGCAACAGCTTGATCTACAGTTGCCCAACCTCGTGCCACCGAAAGTTATTTCGGGAGGTACGCTCCTATGGTTAGTAATGACTGGAAGGGAAGATAGATCTTTAATAAGAACACCTTTATGAACATTTGTTTGCTTAATACAGTATTTAAAATTAAGTGTAATAATTTGTAATAAAAATCCTGGAACAAGTCAAGAGCTACGTATATCTTGGTCATATAATAACAGAAGATGGCAGACGTGAAACAGAAATCAAGAAGAGAACAGGAATGGCCAAAGCTACATTCAACAACATGAAACATATACTGACATCAAAACAGTTATCTCACAAATTAAAACTGAGAATCATAAAGTGTTATATATACTCTGCACTGTATGGTGTGGAAACATGGACGATGAATAAGCATTTGGAAGAAAGAATTGAGGCTCTTGAAATGTGGATATATAGAAGAATGGGGCGTATCTCATGGAAAGAGATGAAAACAAATAAGAAGGTCCTAGAAAATCTAGGTATGAAAAGAGAACTAATGAGGGAGATCAAAGTTTGGCAGCTAAAATACTTTGGCCACATAAAAAGGCATAACACCTTGCAGAAGACCATAACAGAAGGGAGAGTTGAAGGCAAACGTGCAAGGGGAAGACAGCGCTATAAGTGGGAAGATAACATCAAGAGATGGACAGGAAAGAGTCTATCAGAGTGCACTACCAAGACAAGAGACAGAAGACGTTGGAGATCCATTACAGCCAACCTTCGTTGTGGAGATGGCAACTGTCACAGACGAACTCAGCTGGCCCTGAATCGTTGTAGCACGACCCTTTGTAGCGACCCCTTCGTACAGCACCAGAGCCCCCGAATATTTTGGTAACTCTTCATCAAACGGGAATTTATTTTCACCTGGACTCATTGCTATGAAACCGTTCCACGCAGATGGCCAACACGTTGGCTGATTAATATGTGGACAGTTTATCTACCGGTCATTCTGGTCATCGCATTGATTTAAGGAAAGATTAAATCACGCCCACAGACATCGCCTGAGCAATGATATGAAGTTATTTTCATTAACTTGGGCAGTGGGGGCGTTGCCTACTTCAAACAGAGAGAGCGGAACAGGATCAAACAGACACGGAAGTGGTTTCAGGAACGTTGAGCGGGAGAGATCAAAGCAGTAGTGGTCCCTGAAACAAACGGGGAAGTTTCTTGCCGGCATTTTCCGCACCTCCATGTTAAGCGCTAAACCGACCGCAGACGGAGCGAACGGGGGAAGATGTCGGATGCAACGAACGGGGAAACGGGAAACCAGGGGACGGCATCTCTCTTTAGTCTGTCGGTCAGATCCCCGAAAGTCTCCTGAGATAAAAAAAAGTGTCAACTTTCTCATTCCCCCCTCATCTTTAATTCCATTTTAGATATATACAGACCACTAGAAAGCCAGGCTATCATTCAGTGCCAGAGATTTTAGATTCACTAGCTATCGTAGAAATTATGCTAGATTTCCATCTGAAATTGGTGGCTACCATTGGAGTGTTTCTTTTTCTGTGCACGGTATAATATATTGGTTAAAGTGATCAGTGGTCTAGTGCTTTCATTTTATTTCACTGGATTTTGTGTTTATTTAATCTATTTAATTAAACTCATCCCAAAAGTTCCAGTGGTAAATTTAATGATATATCTATTATAACATTTCCAAAAATAATAGATGTTTAAATGTTAAAGTAACTTTTAAAGTCGCGAAGGAATTTATAATTAATAAATTTAGTTAAGTCCTATATATATATCTAGATGTGTATTTTAACCATTAGACTCGTGACGGGTTTTCTTAAATACATAATTAAATACGCGAGTGTATATATAATATAGAATTAACGGTAAATTTATCGCACGTTAAGAATATTTTTTGATTTTTGAAGTATGATTATGATTGTCATGGGTTTTATATCTTTTTCTCCAGAATGATCACCTTTGCGATCCCAGTATTATTAATAAATCATACAGAGAGTTTCAGACTCGGTTCTTAAAACTTCCAGACAATCTGATGAGACATTTGTTTAAATTTAATCTTGAGGCGGTCCGGTGTGGCCTAGCTGTCATACTTACATGAAAGAAAGCCTACCCAAGAACATTTAAAATATTATCATCAAATTTAAATTTCAATCTGTGAGATAAACTGGAAGATGAACAGTCTTCTTCTTCTTCGATCCTTAACCACCGACCGTCAAAGCAGTCAGTGGCCATCACGCCTAGTGGCGTCTTGTAGGGCAACAACAAATTGATTCCACTTTGCACGGTCGGTGGCCATCCTTCGTACAGTGCCCCAATTCTGGTTCTTTCTTTGCATCTCAGCCTCCACAGTCCTCCGCCAAGTTGTTTTTGGTAGGCCTCTCTTTCGCTTTCCTTCAGGGGTCCAAAGCATAGCTGCCCCTGTGATGGCATCGGGGTCTCTTCTAAGAACATGACCAACCCAGCTCCAGCGTCTGCCAGCTATGATGGTGTGCATGTCCTCTTGCTTGCTACGAGTAAGCAGATCTTGGTTGGTGATGGTATTCGGCCAAAAGATTCGGTGAATTTTTCTTAGGCATGTTGTGTGAAAAGAGGACAATTTTGACATTTCCTTCTCTGTGACTCTCCAGCATTCCGCACCATAGAGAAGCACAGAAAGCACGCAACTCTGGTATAATCTTAATTTTGTGCTTGTGCTGTATTGGGAGGACTTCCAGATGTTATTTAGGCTAAAGAAGGCTGTTCTTGCCTTATTCATTCTGATGTTGATGTCTTTGCCTGCCCCACTGTCTGGTGTTACTATGCTTCCTAGGTATGTGAAGGTATCTGTCTGTACCAGTTGCTGATTCCTTACTGATATGGGCTCAGGGTTGCTCATATTGAGCGTCATGACCTCAGACTTCTTTAAATTGATGTTCAAGCCCACCTGCTGGCTAAATTTATTAAGTCTATCCGTTTTTTCCTGTATGTGTTGATGTGAATGTGCCAGCAGTGCAATGTCATCTGCATATTCCAGATCTTCCAATGTAGAAAATGTAGTCCATCTTATTCCTCTTGGACTGCCCTCTGTTGTCTGGCGCATCACCCAGTCTATGACTGTTAAAAATAGAGTGGTTGATAAGGGGCATCCCTGTCGTACTCCTGTCTTCACCTCAAAGGTTAGGTTGCTCTGCCCAACACTACACGTAAAGTTGGCATAGAGGCTTTTTATGATTGACACTATGCAGCTTGGAATTCCATAAGCCCTCAGTATTTTCCATAAACTGTCCCTATGTATGCTGTCAACAGTGATGAACAGTGCCAGTAGCAATAATTTATGTACGGCTCTAAATGTGAGAGAATACCGATTTACCTGACTGTGACCGAGCCTAGTTTTTCCTCACTGGATTAAAAACTTTACCGGTCAGTGGCTATCATCACGCACTGACGGATTATACCATCACCTCATTTTCCACCCCTATGTCGAACTGCGTCAGTGCCATCCCATAGACTCGTTTCTTTATAATAAAACACAAGAACTCTTAGAACTTCAAGTCCGGCGATAAGCGGGAATATTTGCTCTCAGTGAAACCTCGCATTATCTGGGGCGGGACATAGAAGGACTAGACAGTTTTCACACGTAAAGAGTTTAATTACTGTGTATATCATGCTATGGATTGTCTGATGCTGAAATCGGTAAGTGTGTGGTGTATATGAGTGTGGATCCTCACAGAGTGTATGAATGACAGGAGATTTATTTTTGCAAAACCATTTGTTAACTTGCCTACCGGGTAATACGTTTTTCTGTATACCCGGCATTGTTTCTTTAAGTGGGATAATTTGTTAACTCTGTTTCATCCCCCCCCCTTTTTTTTTCTTTGCTTAGTAAAGGGAAGTCACAATTGGGATAACAGTATTTTTGTCTACCACCATACCTAATATCGTAACACCTCTTTCAGAGAAATTAACTTCATTGATTAGGTTACATTACTTATGTTCCTGATAACTATCTATCTTGGGACTGGGTTTACCTTTGTCTAATAAGCGGGAAGGGCTTAGTCGATACCAATCTTCTTTACCCCCCATCCTCACCTTGTTAATTGTATTTTCTGTACTTATGATAATTTTTATGTAACCTGTTGGATGTTGTGATTGAGTTTAATGCTAATAAACAGCATAAACATACATAGTACTGTGTTGGACTACCAAGGCCCAAACCCCTCATATTTGTTTAAGATAGTTGTATCCACGTCGTCTGTGTGTCTGAAGCACCAAATTGGTGTGAGCGCAGATGTGTGTCTGGAAAACTGGCAAATAATTGTTTGACCAGGAGAGGGGAAGAGAAGATTGAGAGAAACGATTTGTCGTAAATAAGTCTGTCTTTACTCTCCTCCAGCACTCTGTGGAGCATCATATTTACTCGCTAACCTTTTCCTGTCACTGAGCCTTTCATCATCATTCTACACTCTAAACCGTACTACTATTTCTAAGACTCTTTCTCTCAAAATAAATTTACGACAATATTTGGCTGGCTCGCCGGGATAAAGATATTTTGAGTCTGATCTAAGTCTGGGTCTAACTAGGTAGAGTGTGAGTGATCTGTCTTTGTGATTTAGGGAAATAAACAAATAATTAATTACACCCCTAGACAACGCCTTTTAGTATTTGGGTCGTCCACACAGCATACTTACAGGTTGTTTTCTTTCCACAGCAGTAGAAAGTACGGATAATCATAAATTCGGGTAGCTAAATTATCCTCTGGCGGAAAAATTAAATTTTTTTCTTTATAAGATTTGCTGGGTTCGCGTGACTGGTTTTACAGTCACTAAAGGTTTTTGAAGCGTTTGAGTTGAGCTAAGCTAAAGACGGATTGTTCTGATTTTTTAAAATTAAGTTAACTACGTCTCATCTCATAATTGACTTCAGGGACGGAGTTTGTTGTTAGAGAATTAAAATTTTCGGGGAAAATATTTTTTTATTTTTTTCACTTTTAAATTGTTTTAATATAAATCTTTCTCTACTGTTAGTAATAGTAGATGTTTTTCTAGTGTAACTTACCAATTAATTGGCATAGTTGCTTGCGTTAAAAGTCTTAAGTGACAATAATAGCGGCGATAAGTTAACACACGAGGTCATTAAGTAAATTGTTTTTTACTTTCGGTTTGTCTCGTAGCGGCTATGATTTTTTTTCCCATCTTGTTCTTTCGTACTATTCTCTAGTCATACTACATCTTATTCTTTAACAATGGCAGAAAGGATAAAGATGAGATCCATCCAGAGGCTGGAAGCGAAAGAGGCAGGACTAGACACAGACGCTGTGAACCTGTTTATCAACCAGGAACTGGAAATATATGACGCGGAGCAACAAAGAGCAGAAGCAGAGAGGAAGGAAGAGAAACAAAGAACAGAAGAACGCCTATTGGAGAAAAAGGAAATTGAGGCAGAGAACAAGAAAATTGAGGCAGAAATGGAAGCCCGCAGGGAAAGAGAGAAGGAGAGACAACGTGAGGAGAGACAGGGAAAGACAGCATGAACTGGCGCTTAAGGCTTTAGAGAGTCGGGCGCCTCTACTTCGAATAACGGAGAGCCGTCTTCGCCCCAGTCAATGGATCTCTCCAGCACTCAGTCTGCCCTATTAACGGCGATGTCTTTTGCTTTAGAATCTTTTCCTAGCCCTAATGAAAAAATTGACAGCTACCTAGAAAAATTCGAAAGGCTCGCGAATCTGTATGGGTTAGAGAGTTCCCGCTGGGCACTTAAGCTCTCAACGTCACTAAAAGCTAATGCTTATGACGTATAAACAAAGCTGGGATCGAACCAACATGATTACGACATGCTGAAAAAGGCCTTGCTAGAACGGTTTGAGATGACCGCCCGAAAATTCCTGCAAATGTTCAGGAACAGCCGAAAAGAGAGCACGGAAACATTTTCACAGTTCTCTTCACGTCTCACGGGCTATTTGACAAAATGCATCGAATTATCGGACCTACCTCTTACATATGAGGGACTCCTTGAACTTGTTCTTGTGGAACAGATAAAGTCAACTTTGTCAAACGAAACCCGTAGATTTTTGGCGGAACAGGGCGCAGTCAGACTTGAGGACATCCTCAATAAGGCCGAACGCTATACCAATGCAATGGCCGAACTTCCCAGCACTAAACGTAAACCCACAGATGAGCCATCTCGAAAACAAAATCTAGAGCAGTCATCCTATTTTTCTAATTCCTCTCAGAATTATAACCAACGAGAAAATAATACCCAGAGACCTCCCCAGGAAAAATCGAAATTCTACAAAACCCGATACCCCCCAACAACAATTCTGATCAACCCACCAAGCCTACGTGGCAGCGCGCCCACCAAGGTCAAGGAAAAGGAAAGACCCCAACACCAGGAACGTCTGATCAGGGCAAACAAACCGGGAATAACCGCGTTGGATGTTTGCATACAGCCTCGAAAGGTAGTCAAGGTCAGTGATTCTCAACCTGAGGGGGACCGACCCTCAACTCGAGGAACTGTAATTTTGAATGGTACCTCAACTACTTGTCTCTTTGACACTGGACTAAGCTTCAGTTGTATCCTCACTAGGCACCTAGTCAAACCCGGTCAGGAGACAGAGGAAACCGTCAAACTTAGTGGAGTTTTCACGAGTGATGCACCCAGGACGCTTCCTATCGCACTGGTAGAAATACACTCTGACTTTGTCAGAGGAGTTATTAAAGCGGCCATTATGGATGATCCTATCTACCCAGTTATCCTGGGATGTAGATATGGGTTTATTGGGAGACCAAAGGAGCCGATTGTGGCAGCGGTAACCACAAGAGGGCAAGCCAAGAAAGAGAGGGAGCCTGCGCCAAATTTGTTGCCGAATGAACTGAAGGAGGCGCAACAAAAGGACCCTACTCTGGAGCCCTGCTTTAAAAGACTGCCCATGGCTAAGGACCCCAGACACAACGGAGACATCTTTTCTAAGGATGGCGTATTGTATCGTAGAACGGGCAACCCTGACACGGGGAATAACCAGCTCCTAGTACCGACGCAGTACAGAAGCCAGATCTTAGAAATGGGGCACTCTCTTCCCTTTAGCGGACATATGGGACAAAACGCCACTATTCAGCGAATAAAAAACCACTATTGGTGGCCAGGAATGAACTCTGACATTACCAGGTATGTGAAATCCTGCGCCCAGTGCCAACGGGTAGCACCAAAGCACTTGACACCCCCAGTACCTATGGGGCAAATGCCAATAGTGGGTACTCCATTTGAACGGGTTGCTGTCGACATCATTGGACCCCTGGAAAGGACCAAAAGAAGGAACAGGTTCATCCTGACCTTAGTCGACACTTGCACAATGTGGGCCGAAGTTGTACCGCTACCATGCATAAATTCCAAGCATGTCGGCGAAGCCCTCGTGCAAATCTTTACACAGTTGGGATTCCCTCAACAAGTTTTGACGGACAATGGATCCCAATTCCGTAGCCTGTTAATGGAGGAGATCTTTAAGATCTTGAGGGCCAAACATATCCACACCAGTCCCTACCACCCGGCCGGAAATGGGCTCGTGGAACGTTTTAACGGCACCCTCACCACCATGTTACGTAAGCTGGGTCAGGAGAAACCGGAAGACTGGGACCTATATATATCGGCTGCCTTATTCGCCTACCGAGAGGTTCCTCAAGCGTCTACGGGATTCGCGCCAGCTACACTTTTATTTGGCAGACCTATTAAGGGGCCACTAGAAGCCTTATTTCGGTCTCTGACAGACCAAAAGGCTGACGAGACAGTCGTCTCTGCAAGCAAGTATGTATCTGAGCTCAAGGAAAGGCTAAAGCTAGGTTGGGATCTAGCTACTACCAACCTTAAGAAAGCCCGCGCTAAACATGCTAAAAGATACAACAAAGCTGCAAAAGAGAGAGAACTACAACCAGGGGAGAAAGTTTTGTTGCTACTTCCAACCGGAAGCAATAAACTTCGCATCGGATGGCAAGGGCCGTTTACCGTCCTTAAAAAGATCTCACGTACCAATTACAAGATCTCCATCAAAGGAAAGGAGAAGGTCTTCCACGTAAATCTACTTAAGAAATATCTGGAGAGACCGGTGCCATCCTCCGAGCATCTCCTGGCTGTCGCCATAGCAACGGAAGACGAGGAAGATGATGATGGGTTGCATGGAGTATCCATTGCAACCCACAGAATCCTTTAAAGATGTCAAGTTCGGCGACAATCTCTCACTAGAACAACAAACAGAAACCAGGGCGCTACTAAAACAGTACAGTTCAGTCTTAACGGATGTACCTGGTCGAACAAATCTCATCGAATTTGATATGAAATTAACAAACGAGACCCCTGTTCGAACCAGAGTTTACCCCATCCCTTACGCTTAAGCTGATGCACTTCGCGGAGAAATAGACAAGCTGCGTCAGGCAGGAATTATCAGTGAGTCTACATCTCCGTACAGTTCCAGTGTAGTGCTGTTGCAGAAGCCCAATAAGGAAGTTCGGCTGTGTATAGATTACCGGCTGCTAAACGCTGTTACAAAATTCCAGCCCGAACCTCTCCAAACTGTTTCTGAGTTGTTCACCAAGCTTAGCAAGGCAAAGATTTTCTCCAAGATTGACCTCAGTAAAGGTTACTATCAAATACCAGTCAAGGAGGAAATAAAACCCTTGTTAGCTTTCAGCACTAGTGAAGGACATTACACATTTAATGTGATGTCGGGAGCCGCGCTGGTGTAATGGCTACAACGTTGTACTGGCGACCAGGTGTTCATGGTTCAAACCCGGCCGTCGGCGTTTGAAGAAATGTTTACGACCGGAAATTTGACTGAATAATCTGAACGGCTCCTGCACATAAATCCCGTGTGGATGGGAAGGAGCGAAGCTCCTGACCGGGTTGGAAGGAAAGTCCACTGACCCCCCAGCCTCGCAATGACATGTCATTGGGCCGAAAGAGCTGGAAAAGCTCGAGTGCCGCTGGTTATAGAAAAAAAAAAAATGTGATGCCATTCGGTTTGCATAAAGCACCAGGAGTGTTCACCAGGATGATGAGGAAGCTTCTAGAACCTTTGCAAAGTCCCCATATCCATAATTTTATGGATGACATATTAATTGCATCGGAAACCTACGAAGAACATATTGCTACGGTTGCTATGCTCCTCAGGAGACTACAGGAAACTGGTCTCACGAAGAAAGAGTACGTTCCTTCATATCACTATGTGCATACTATCAGAAGTACATCCAGAACTTCAACAGACTAACGGCACCTCTGACTGACCTCACAAAGAAAGGTTGTCCTGATAAGGTCATTTGGGATCAAAAGTGCGAACACGCGTACAGCACTTTGAAAGGACAGTTGTCTGCATACCCCATTTTGAGGTTGCCTGACCTCAAGAAACCTTTTGTATTACGGGTCGACGCGTCAGGTCAGGGCATCGGGTCAACACCGCTTCAAGCCGATGACAGGGACCCAAACATGCTATTTCCAGTTGCCTATGGCAGGCGGAAATTAAATAAAGCTGAACGGAACTACAGCGTAGTCGAAAGAGAATGCCTCGCTCTGATTGACGGTATCAGACGGCATCATGAGTTTCTCTATGGTACATCTTTTACGGTGCAAACAGACCACGCTCTGTTAGCATTTCTTGGTGCCAATAAAAAATTTAACGCAAGGATCATGCGGTGGGCCCTTCTTTTAAGCGTTTATTCTTTCAAAGTGGAATACATTCTGGGAAGACAGAATGTCGGGGCGGATTTCCTGAGTAGAAACTGGACTACGGACGAAGAGGAAGAAGTTGAAGATACCAATCACCCAAAAGCTACCGATCAGGGCAGCTTCATTGTCAGAAATTAAACATGAAAATATGTTTTCATGTCTCAAAAGAGGGGACGATTGTCACAGACGAACTCAGCTGGCCCTGAATCGTTGTAGCACGACCCTTTGTAGCGACCCCTTCGTATAGCACCAGAGCCCCCGAATATTTTGGTAACTCTTCATCAAACGGGAATTTATTTTCACCTGGACTCATTGATATGAAACCGTTCCACGCAGATGGCCAACACGTTGGCTGATTAATATGTGGACAGTTTATTTACCGGTCATTCTGGTCATCGCATTGATTTAAGGAAAGATTAAATCACGCCCACGGACATCACCTGAGCAATGATATGAAGTTATTTTCATTAACTTGGGCAGTGGGGGCGTTGCCTACTTTTAACAGAGAGAGCGGAACAGGATCAAACAGACACGGAAGTGGTTTCAGGAACGTTGAGCGGGAGAGATCAAAGCAGTAGTGGTCCCTGAAACGAACGGGGAAGTTTCTTGCCGGCATTTTCCGCACCTCCATGTTAAGCGCTAAACCGACCGCAGACGGAGCGAACGGGGGAAGATGTCGGATGCAACGAACGGGGAAACGGGAAACCAGGGGACGGCATCTTTCTTTAGTCTGTCGGTCAGATCATCGAAAGTCTCCTGAGATTAAAAAAAGTGTCAACTTTCTCATTCCCCCCTCATCTTTAATTCCATTTTAGATATATACAGACCACTAGAAAGCCAGGCTATCATTCAGTGCCAGAGATTTTAGATTCACTAGCTATCGTAGAAATTATGCTAGATTTCCATCTGAAATTGGTGGCTACCATTGGAGTGTTTCTTTTTCTGTGCACGGTATAATATATTGGTTAAAGTGATCAGTGGTCTAGTGCTTTCATTTTATTTCACTGGATTTTGTGTTTATTTAATCTATTTAATTAAACTCATCCCAAAAGTTCCAGTGGTAAATTTAATGATATATCTATTATAACATTTCCAAAAATAATAGATGTTTAAATGTTAAAGTAACTTTTAAAGTCGCGAAGGAATTTATAATTAATAAATTTAGTTAAGTCCTATATATATATCTAGATGTGTATTTTAACCATTAGACTCGTGACGGGTTTTCTTAAATACATAATTAAATACGCGAGTGTATATATAATATAGCCTTAACGGTAAATTTATCGCGCGTTAAGAATATTATTTGATTTTTGAAGTATGATTATGATTGTCATGGGTTTTATATCTTTTTCTCCAGAATGATCACCTTTGCGATCCCAGTATTATTAATAAATCATACAGAGAGTTTCAGACTCGGTTCTTAAAACTTCCAGACAATTTGATGAGACATTTGTTTAAATTTAATCTTGAGGCGGTCCGGTGTGGCCTAGCTGTCATACTTACATGAAAGAAAGCCTACCCAAGAACATTTAAAATATTATCATCAAATTTAAATTTCAATCTGTGAGATAAACTGGAAGATGAACAGTGCCAGTAGCAATAATTTATGTACGGCTCTAAATGTGAGAGAATACCGATTTACCTGACTGTGACCGAGCCTAGTTTTTCCTCACTGGATTAAAAACTTTACCGGTCAGTGGCTATCATCACGCACTGACGGATTATACCATCACCTCATTTTCCACCCCTATGTCGAACTGCGTCAGTGCCATCCCATAGACTCGTTTCTTTATAATAAAACACAAGAACTCTTAGAACTTCAAGTCCGGCGATAAGCGGGAATATTTGCTCTCAGTGAAACCTCGCATTATCTGGGGCGGGACATAGAAGGACTAGACAGTTTTCACACGTAAAGAGTTTAATTACTGTGTATATCATGCTATGGATTGTCTGATGCTGAAATCGGTAAGTGTGTGGTGTATATGAGTGTGGATCCTCACAGAGTGTATGAATGACAGGAGATTTATTTTTGCAAAACCATTTGTTAACTTGCCTACCGGGTAATACGTTTTTCTGTATACCCGGCATTGTTTCTTTAAGTGGGATAATTTGTTAACTCTGTTTCATCCCCCCCCCCCCCTTTTTTTTCTTTGCTTAGTAAAGGGAAGTCACAATTGGGATAACAGTATTTTTGTCTACCACCATACCTAATATCGTAACACCTCTTTCAGAGAAATTAACTTCATTGATTAGGTTACATTACCTATGTTCCTGATAACTATCTATCTTGGGACTGGGTTTACCTTTGTCTAATAAGCGGGAAGGGCTTAGTCGATACCAATCTTCTTTACCCCCCATCCTCACCTTGTTAATTGTATTTTCTGTACTTATGATAATTTTTATGTAACCTGTTGGATGTTGTGATTGAGTTTAATGCTAATAAACAGCATAAACATACATAGTACTGTGTTGGACTACCAAGGCCCAAACCCCTCATATTTGTTTAAGATAGTTGTATCCACGTCGTCTGTGTGTCTGAAGCACCAAATTGGTGTGAGCGCAGATGTGTGTCTGGAAAACTGGCAAATAATTGTTTGACCAGGAGAGGGGAAGAGAAGATTGAGAGAAACGATTTGTCGTAAATAAGTCTGTCTTTACTCTCCTCCAGCACTCTGTGGAGCATCATATTTACTCGCTAACCTTTTCCTATCACTGAGCCTTTCATCATCATTCTACACTCTAAACCGGACTACTATTTCTAAGACTCTTTCTCTCAAAATAAATTTACGACAGCAACTGATGATGATGATGTAATAATTTATGCATTGTACTAAACCACTCGTAACTTTGCAATAACACAGTACGTTTTGCATTTAGAATAAAATGAGTATTCATCAATGTTTTTAGTTCAATATTGAATATCGATTCTCAGTCATCATGCCATTATTTACAATGCAGATACTTTTCTACCCATTGCTAACATTTTCACATGAAAATGCAGCTATTTAGTCCACCCCGCAACAGTTGACAAACTTTACATAAAGAATTGACATTTCTGGTGTTGCAACCGGTTCTCTGCGTTACGCATTCAAAGCTTAATGAGGGGAGGGATATGCTGATCTAAACAAACCAGAACCATAAGTGTGGTAGAATGTTCCTTCTTTCACTGCCTAGTTCGGTATTCGCTACTGACTGTTAAAGTATTGCAATAATGGCTGCAAGAATTAACGCTCGTCTACCAAATGAATTGCAGTTCTCTTTTGTGACACTGAGGGCAATTCTCTTTAATGAAGACATGCTGTGCTGCCATTGCCAATTGACTTCATGGACAGAGAGTAAACACGACATATGACCTTCAAGTTTTGTAACATCTCTGGGTTAAAGTGGGCCATTATTTGTCCTGTCTCTGCGCCCTGTGCCAAGGTCTGTCCTAACGTTCTCGTCGTTCATTTCCGGGCAATTTCGTGACCCCAAGAGCGAGAACAACAAACCTTTCGCCGAACGGAAGTCGTTTGATTGGCCAGCGAGAAGTTCTAGGACCGCGGCAAATTTCAAGAAAAGGATATTCCATTAGACTCGATCCTGTAAGTGCTTGCCTAGGCGCTGGACTAAAGACAACAACACGTAAGGTCGTATTTGATCTTTTTCTGCATTCATCTGAAGCCATGAATTTGTACAGAACTGCAGAAGCTCGTTTATACATTCTTTAACTTTCTTTCTTCGTTCTTGTTATCTTCCAAGACGCAATAACCTATTAAAATAATAATAATGGCAATAATAAAACGTGAACAATTATAAAGGCTTCCAGCACCACAAATTATTCCGGAAACCTAGGCAAGAAATAACGAGGAAAACAAAACGCTTCCCATTAACATCAAAGTGAAGATTAATAACCCTGAACTTCTGTTTCAATATACATATCGATATTTTGTTTCCTCATACGTCGTGGTTTCAATTCAACTTCTATATAAGTACATCCCAGCTTTTCAATTCATTTTAATTAAAGTATGCAGCAATATTTTTTTCACGTAAACTTCTTTCGAATGCATGTGTATTCAACACTTCTCAACATAATCACCATGGAGCGTGAGGTTTTTATTGGCTCTAGGATCAGTATAGTACTGACAATTACAGAAATAGAATTTCTGCAGAAAATGGTGAAGTCCCAGTGTCTGAGAGAACTACTGGTATCACAAATTAATTACGGCTGTGAATGAGCTGATCTCGAAAAATTTGTAGAGTGGAGACAGTCATAAAAATGCCACCCCGCTGTGTAACTAACTGTGATATTAAAACAAGGAAACAGATTCCACTTAACAATTATAAAATTGACAAGTCGTTCAAATACAATTTCCTTATTTATTAAGTATATACACTATCTAATCTTGTGCTGAAGGGTGGATGTTGGAAGATGGAATACAATGAATCTGTAAGTTTACATATGATTGATATAAATAAAATTATTGATATCAGCTGTGCTGTTAATCAATTACAGAAACTTTATCAGTTGTGCTGTTAATCTTGTCTCTCACTACGGTAAATCACTTTTACTTCTCTGACAGTTAATTTCTCACAATTGCCGACGGAACTGGTACTAATGTGTACTCATCTCTTGAAACAGTTCTGTCCTTAATTTCTTGCACACAACACCCGCTGATGATTGTTTCGTTAGCCCACCCAAGACTGAGGGGGACTAAGGATGTAGCTCCGATGCAATTACTGTGCTCCTGCGAAGTTCCAGGCAGCTGGATTGACTCGAACATACGACCTCAGGTTGGATGACACGAATAAAACCTGTAACAAGGAAAAATAGGGGCTAATTTATGTCATCAAGCCCACCTATTTCTAGTGTATATGAGATGAACGTGTCTCAGGTGTCTGCATGTAGGATGAATGACAACATGGCTCAGTATGATTTAGCAATAGCGAGACAAGACAGGTGTGTACTTGCAAAACATTCTTTTTGATAATTCAATACACGAATACATCCAATAATATGTACACCGTATGATACAACCGTTTCCTTCCTCCTATAATATACCAGGCCATCCCTGATAAGTGCTATACTGGCTGGTAAAATATACCCTAACAATATTGTTGTGGCTATATAAGTTGGAGTCATACCAGGAAATACAATCATTATACCTAATTCCCTAAGATATAATCAGTATACCTGATACATTCATGGTAAAACTAAAATCCTGCATGAAATATATACATGGTTTCCTTCTTCAACAGTCATACACAATCATTACGCATGATACTATAAAATACAATCATTATACAGGATATAATCATAGGTTATATTCAGGTTGGAGTTATATATATAATCCTAACAAGGACTGTCTGGTTATATTTCAGGTTGGAGATAGGTTATATTTCTGTTTCTCTTCTCCAGTCGGTCGCTAACTGGCCTTCGTGTTGGTGTGTGGGATTTTGAATAAAACGCTCCCGTTTATAAAGGTGTCGTAGATTTTTGATAGGGGAATTAAGACTTGGGTTGGTCCCTTCTGAATAGATTAGAATGAGTGATAGCCACAGTTGAGAGATGATAGTAGAAATAGATTTCCACGAGTGAGATGGTAGAAATCAATAGAGGCTGTCTCTGAAATCGAGAATCTTTTCTCTCTTTTAGCCTATCTTCTACAACAGATCTAGAGGAGTGAGACAGTCTATTGACTACATATATTAATATATATATTACCACTCACGTGCACACACACAATTTGACGACATGTAGACGCACACACGTGGGAAAACTATAACAAATGATTATATAGATATATTGGAACGAGCTGACCCAACACACTGATTAAGTTCAAGGGAATTTTAATTATCAGAAAATTCCATCACAACACATAAAATTACATCAAAGCATATATAAATAGTCATAAAGTCAATAAAATGCTACAATACTGATAGACCCACAGTTATGATCTTTTCCCTCGATGTATAGCCCACAGTCCCGTTAGAAGAGAAGTGATAGCCCAAAGAGTCACGGATACATCTGCTGTAGTCTTATGATTTTCCCTTTTAAAGGTATGAACAGGCTTAGATAGTAGTATGATCTATCCTAAGGAAAAATTATACCTGCAGTAGCAACAATTTGCATAAATGGAATTACAAAGTGGGTGAATAAATAGTTATCATCAAAACATCACTCACTCTACTTTTACTCGGTTCTTTCATCAGGGTACCCTCACTCACTTTCTTACCTAATAGCTTGCTGGTGTTTGCCGTCTGGCGCATTATATGACGCACCGTTTAAATCTGTCTATCTTTGCTGAAGCGGATTCCCAGCTCTGCAGATCGTGGTTTCATTCACGGGGTCCGGGGAGCGTCCACTTCGTGCGATAGTTTTCTTTACAGATTCAAGTTAGTGTCACTTCACTCCGTTCAGGTAAGAATTAGTTTTAAGCGGGCACACAGTGTCAGAATCACAAGGTTTCTCTTATTTAGGAAGATGACCGGTTGGTAAATTCTTTCAATAGATAATTATTGTTCACACCCACGGTTCGTCAAAATGTCGGAAAGTCAATGATTTGTAATGTTTTACTTGCCAACAGGGCTGACATGTACTTGTGGTTTTTCTCTGGAAGAGTTAAATCAGGCTCGATGGGCCCGTTACTTCATTTAACCGTTAAAGTTCTTGTAAAGGTTATATACCAAGACCTTAAGGAAAATGTTTTAGTTTTTCACAGATACAAGGTATTACTCGTGTACTCAAACGCTGGCAAAGTTGGGTCACCCCCAGTTTCACTGAATAAAGAAAAAAACAGCATATAAATACTATACATACTACGTACTCGGATATAACTTACATTATCAACTGCAAGTGGAGGCTTGACTTATCGTTTAAAACCCTCCCGTGAAATAAGTTATATTCATAAAATCAATCACCATGAATTAGAAATACATACGTATTTCGTCAATACTCAGTGATGAATCTATGCAGTTATAAGTTTAGTTTAAATATTCTCGACTGGTTATTCGCAGTAAAATTAAATTCATTATAGCTACATGATTTTAAGCTAGAAATTATAATTTATTCTGCTTTCCACTGAAACACGTTAGCTAGAGAATATAACAGACTTATAAACTACTCACTCTGCACAAAAGAAACTCGTTAAAATGAAATAGGCGATTTATCCCTGAAATCACTCACAAATAATACTAGATATCTAATATAATATTTACCTCAACACAGAACTACTAAGAACTAAACCACTTCGACCAACTAAATGATGCTTCTATTAACAGAGATTCTTAGGAATCGAACGAGGTCATTCTCGTCTTGACTGCGGAGTTACTGAGTGAATAAAATCTGAAACTCTGGTTTCTAACTTAAACAGACCAAGGATGCGCGCTATTTCAAACCACTCCCCGTCTCCCCCTCTCCTATATCTCTCTATTAACACTTCCCACCAACTGAGACGCTGGCCATAACATTCCAAACGTGCGTCTTCACACCTCACGCCCAGGACTGACCGTAGAGCCGTGAGTGTCATGGAAAAACCAGACGAATGTCTGCCATTCGGTCTCTCGAGAACACATTTCTCACACTATTTTGTCTACTACCGGGCCTGACACCGAGAAACGTAACCGTAGAGCGCCAGATATGTCTGCCTTCCCATGTCTACCGAGACGAATCTCACCTATACGCTCACATCCAGGGGGCTGACACGATTATGCAATTAATGCGTTCCAAGTGTATGAGAAAAACGGTAAAGTCAGAATGGGAAAGAAATATATTTTTCGCAAACGAACGAATGCGAAAAATACAGGAAAAGGATAAAAGAGCGATAATAAAGTAGAGGACACGGGTAGAAAAGAAAAGAAATATAGAAAATTTATTGATCATAAATCTCTATGCGACAAAAGGTAAACTCATGTAAATGCCAGTGTGTACGTCCTGAAATTTTAGGCTTAAGTTTTTCCTCTTTTATTTTTCCAATTATTCTGTCTGCCGCTATCTTGGGGGAACAAGATGGCATATACTTCGGGTAATTTATTCTGGCTCAGAGACTGTTCGTTGATTGGCTGTGCATATGTATTAACAAAGAAGTGGGTTTACACACACGTTTCACGACACACCATACGTTTTAATGCATTTTATTTTCTCGTTGGTCTAGTAAGAGGATGCACCCATTTCTGAAATCGCTGCCGAGTTTTTCTAGTTGTTTAAGATGTATTTTTTTTGTTTCGTGCTTATATCCTTGATTTAAAGGAAGTGATTTAAAACTGCAAGACTTTCTTTGCTTGCAGGGAAAACCCGCAAATGGCAAAGTTCAGTTATTGTTATTGTTAATCAGAATTGACCTCACTGCACTCCTGGCAAACCCATAGGTGCTCAGTCTCCCTCAGTAAATGTCGAAGAGTATGAATGCTAATTGTACCTGTAGCACGCTGGTTGTACATACGACGGATGCATCCTCTCTCACGTCCATTTCTGCTAGTCCCACGTTTGATGCCACACTTCAACAGTCTCAGCTTGTTGATTCATCAATTGCAGTGTCATTATCCAGCAGGCGATCATTAATAGCCCTTAGTATCTCTCCCTTATCCATGTCCAGTGTCCCCACTATGAGTGCTCTCGAGGCCAGTCTGTCAGCTCTCTCATTGCCACGTACCCCTGCATGACCAGGACAGTAGATCCACCCCAGTTCTTGAAGACTTGAGGATTCTATTGATGTTTTCCATTCCTGCCGCAGCCATCCGTTCTGAGCTTTCCAAAGCATGGCTTGAGAGTCTGACAATATAACTGCCCTGGTTGATGAAGTTTCAGACAGCCACCTCAGTGCTGCAGTAACTGCCTCTACCTAAATTCTCGTGCTGGAGGTTGTCGTCTTGTAGGCTCCACTCTGTTCAGCGACGACCCTGCCCTTTATTCTCGCAGAGAAGCCTGATCCTGATTTCTCACTACGCACTACAGACCCATCAGTGTACACAATGGCGTCATTATCCACGCATGATCACTTATCAGCTGATTAATCTCCAGCTCTGCTTTTCCGTTGCCCCAAGATCTGCACTCTCTGCCAACGCTAATGATGACCTACTGGTATTTTATCCATTTCTCCCCTGAATTACTCCACTCTTCCCCTTTGGATACATTTTCACCTCTGGTTACCTGACCAATCGTGGCCTCTGCCTGTGCCATCCATGACATCTCCCTCTTTATTTTTGCTCCTTTGATGTCAGCTACATTCTCATGTAGGGGATGTCTTTTATCGGTGGTTACCCGCATATATGCTTTCGCCTTTGCCATCGCATATCTGGATCTAATCGACAGCAATCAGAGCATGTATCACGCGTACAGCCCAAAACTAGTCGCATCCCTTCATTTTGAATGCGTTTCAGTCGCTCACATTGTGACACTGACAGCGGGAGTATTTCTAGCCCGAACTCGATTACTGAAATCACAAGCTGATGATACAGGAGAAACAACAGTCTCTGTTCCAAGCGCTCAGCAGCCATTGTTTTTAAGGCTGCCAGTTCTCGCCTGCACTTACTTCTGTATGATCAGTTCGACATGATACTTGAACGATAGCCCACGATCAAACGTTACTCCCAGATACTTCAACCTGACTTGCCTTTCAATGTTCTGCCCATTGAAAGTGATGTCTGTAAGGTATGCTTTCACTATGGAGTTGTTCAAAAAGCATCACATCACACAGGACTTGTTGGGATAGACCTTTGATCCGCTTTCCTCACACCATTTAGAAACCGCCTGTAGTGTCTCTTGTATTCAGTGAATACAGCAAGATTCAGCCAGGTTGATCCTGAAGGTGCCACTGAAAAGATCATCATGGGCGCTGCACAATTTTATTTTTCCGCTATACGATCGTTTGTTTATGTGCCTGCAACAAATTTACACTGTCACTTTCGCATTTGTTTCCATGATAACCTGTATGAATAATAATAATTATAATAATAGTCATAATCATCGTCGTCGTCACCATCATCTTCATCATTATTACCATCATCATCATCATAATCTTCATTATCATCACCATCATCATCAAGTGACTTGGCTCGAGGTATCGCGATCACGTCTTTCCACATATATCGATTCTTGATGTTTTCTCCATAAGTTCTGAGTTCTGATTCGTCTCGTGACGCAGTGTCAAGTCAAGCTATTCAGTATCTTGTCTTTTCGCTTTCCTCCAACTTGCACACTTTGTTAAGATGTTTTCTCATTGCATATCATATGAAGGTCGTCTGATTCTCCTTATCTTTGTGATTATGTTTCTTGTGCATTAACTCACCTTATAAAGGAATAAATAAGGAATAAATAACAAAACCAACACAGTTTACACAGGTTAAAAAAAGGTAAATGTAGTCCCATAGTTTATACTGCCATAGGGGAGTGAAGTGTTAGAGACTTCGCTATACTAGGTCCAGCTTCGAGAGATGGGGGTGACCAGTTCCCTTACTGTCAGCCTTTGCCTTCCATAACCCATAACTCAAGCGGAGACACAGGTACTCATTCACAGCTGGGTAGGTTGGAGCGGTATGACTCCGTGCTTCGAGCCTTTGCAACGAGAGGTCAGCGCTTTAAGGGGAGGTTAAACCCCCAAAATGAAAAACACAGAATTATAAGTTAATATCTATATCTGGTCATTTATACAAGCAAAATGACTGAAAAAAATACAAAACATTGAGGTATATACTAAAAACTTGCAATCTATGGCGGAAAAACAGTGAAAAAAAGGCAAATTTTAGCTTTTTGGGTATTTTGTTGCCCAAGATATCTCAAATGTGAGTACAACTTGAGTTATGAAATTTGGCTGTTTCATTTGTTAATATATGATAATGATTGTATACTAAAATAATTTTGATTGGTTTGATATCTGAGTTTTTTTCAATTTTAACATACCAATCGAAAAAAAGTTGAAATTTTTAAGGGGGGTATCTTAGCTATTTCTCAACAGTTTTGTAGTTTGTTAACATATATCCTTTATTTTAGTTTATTTTAATGAGCACTATGTGTACAGCATGTGGCCCAAAATTTACTGCTGTATCACTAATAGTTTTTGAAAAGTCATGGGCAACGTGCCCACATTTGTGTGAAAAATGAGGTTTTGAGAAAATTAAGAAAAAAGGGAGGAATTACACTTTTACACAAAATTTACTCACCTCAGTATCCCCCTGCTGTGTAGGAATCATCTCTAGTATTTTCCTTTATTGATTCCATGTTCTGTGTCATACTTTGCAGTTTACTTTTCATTAAATTCTTCATTTCAGCAGACTGTATGCGCTTTTCGTCAGTTTCCGAAAAAATACATCCTTTCTCCGGTAGACATGTACTATGTGGGGGGAAGCGATTGCTCTACCCTCAGCAGACTCAGTACATGTAGGAGAGGCTTTGCTCTCAATATTCACAAGATTAGGATACCCTTATCAGATATTACGGGCTGAGGGCGCACCATGGACTGTAATGGTAAGCGGCCAGAACCATCCAGAAAGCAATGGCAAACTACTGGATGTACAATGCCAAGAAATCCATAATGGCTAATCTGAATACTACACAAAGATCTGGTGGTGAGGCCCCCAGGCCAGACAGATCATATTTAACTGGGGAAGAGATCGTTGGCAGCGTCAGTACAGGTAATCATGATGACGGCCAAAAGCCTGACTGTGTTACCACGGAAAACCATGTCATCGGTCTTAGAAAAATAATCAAAATAGGAACATGGAACGTCAGAAGCTTATACCAAGGAAAACAGTACATAGTGAAGAACGAGATGGAAAGGCTAAACATCGATATCCTGGGCATCTCAGAGCACAGATGGTCGGGCCAGGGACACTTTTCGATTCCATCAGGAGGAACATTCATATACTCAGGCAAAGAGAGAGGAGGTCAGAGCGGCGTCGGCTTCTACCTGTCTAAAAGGACAGCTGCCTCCCTATTAGGATATAATCCCATAAATGACCGCATTGTCACAATCAGACTGAAAGGAAAAAGAAAGAACATCACAATTATACAAACATATGCGCCAACAGCAGCTGCTGAAGAACAGGAAATTGAAGATTTTTACAATGAACTGCAAAATGCATTAGAGAAAGCAAATAAGCAAGATATTAGGATAATAATGGGAGATTTTAATGCCAAAGTTGGAAACGAAAGATTAGAACATGAAAAAAGAGTGAAAGGAAGTTATGGATTGGGCCAGAGAAATGAGAGAGGAGAACGCTTGACAACATTCTGCCTAGAAAACAACCTAGTCATCACGAATACTCTTTTTATGCAACACCCTAGAAGACTATATACATGGACGTCACCGGACGGAAAAAAGCAAGAACCAAATAGATTATATCTTAATACAACAAAGGTGGCGATCTTGTATCTCATCCATCAAGACGTTCCCAGGAGCAGACTGTGACTCCGACCATGAACTTCTTGCTGCAAACTTCAAGATCAAATTGAAAAAAGTCGTTACAAGCGACAAAGTAATACGTTATGACACAAGCGCCATACCAGAAGAGTACAGTGTCGATATTCAGAACAAATTTGACATTCTTATGGCAGTACAGGAGGAAATGACACCAGATGAACTTGCTAATAACATCAGAGATGTATATATTACAAATGCACAGAGGTTAATTCCTAAAAGAAGTATAAAGAGACGAGAATACATCTCAGACGAAACACTGAAGTTGGTGGTAGAGAGAAGAAAAAATGAAGTCCAAAAAAGATACAGAAAATCAGGAGTTGTACAAGGAATACACAAAGCAGATTAAAAAACGAGTCAGACAAGACAAACAACAATACATAAACGACACCTGCAGGAAAATAGAGGAAATGCGCGAACAGGGATTGAGTAAGAATATGTTTTCTGAAGTAAGAACATTGAAAAAACAGCAACTTTAAATAATCACCCCGAGCAATAAACGACAAGAAAGGCGACACTCTAACAGAACGTAAAGATATTCTGAACAGATGGAAGGAGTACTGTCAAGAAATGTATACGGAAATAAACAAAGCGGCAGATAACAACGTCATGAATGAAGCGGAACGTGAACCAGAACCTACCATAGAGGAAGTCCGGAATGCAATCAAACACTTAAAAAGTGGAAAATCTCCTGGTTGTGATGAAATAACAGCTGAAATGATACAGGCAGGAGGAGAAGGCAGCGCTCGTATATACCATGCATTATGCTGCAAGATCTGGCAAAGCGGAATTTGGCCCAAGGAATGGAAACGATCAATTTACATACCCTTGCCAAAACAGGGCAACCGAAACTGTGCACAAACTACAGAACTATAGCTCTTATAAGCCATGCCAGCAAAATACTTTTACAAATCATAATGAAAAGGATGCAACAAAAGCTAGAAACAGAAATAAATGAAGTACAGGCGGGTTTTCGACCAGGTAGAGGCACTAGAGATCATATATTCAACATGAGGATCATCATAGAAAAGTGTAGAGAATTCAACGTTGACCTACATACTTGTTTCATTGATTACACCAAAGCTTTCGATTGTGTACAACATCAGCAGTTATGGGCTATTATGAAAAATATGGGATTTCCAAACCACCTTATACAACTCATCGCACTGCTGTACCAAGAACAACAGGCAGCCGTAAGAATAGAGGGGGAAACATCAGAATGGTTTGAAGTACAGAAAGGAGTAAGACAAGGCTGTACCCTTTCCCCTTACCTGTTTAACATTTATGCCGAGAATATCATGAGAAACGTAAGAGATGACCAAGAACACACACAGAGTTTGACTCATTTAACATCGGCGGGTACCAGATCCCGGAAATCAGATATGCTGACGACACAGTCCTCCTATCGACCAACCCAAAAGGACTTGAACAATTACTTCTGTCCACCAAAAAACACAGCGAGGCCCAGAATCTATACCTAAACACCAAGAAGACCAAAGTATTGACAACAGACAAAGTAAAGACCAAACCAGAAATTGAAATTGATAACGAAGAACTGGAAAGTGTCAATGAATTCGAATACTTAGGATCAATCATTAACAGCTCTGGCGACTGTGCAGTAGAAATTAAAAGAAGACTTGCAATTGCTTCACATAAGCTAATACAGATGAAAAACCTATGGCAAGGCACAAGCAAAGAAACAAAGTTACAACTGATCAGAGCATGTATATTCCCAGTAGCAACATACGGCTGCGAGACTTGGACACTCAATAAAACAGTTGCAAAAAAGATTACATCATTCGAAATGAAATGCTACAGAAGGATGTTGAGAATACCCTGGACAGAAAAAAAGACCAACAGAGAAGTACTGCACTCACTAAACGTACAGGAACATTGGCTCCTAAAATACCATCGCAATAAGGAAGCTGAAATTTTTCGGTCATATAAAAAGACATAATAGTCTGGAAAAAAACAGTGATGGAAGGCATGGTCCCTGGAAAAAGGGGAAGGGGTCGACCTAGACGACGGTGGACCCAGGACATCACAGAGAGTCTGAACTTGTCTTTGGCTGATGCAGGTCGACTTGCCCAGAATCGTGATGCGTTCAGAGCAGCTGTAATGGAGACAACGTTCTGGAAAGAATATGTCACATGATGATTGTATCAGATATTAACTGACAATGGTTCACAGTTCAGAGGGAAACTGATGGAGGAAGTTTTTAGGATTTTTCAAAATATTCTTGTCCGCACATTTTATCATCCACAATTGATTGGACAAGTGGAAAGATATAACGGGACTCTACTTACAAATATATGTAAGCTCGCACAGGAGAAACCAGAATCCTGTGATTCGTTCTTACCTGCAGCTTTATTTGCGTATAAGGAGGTACCCTACCACTCTACTGGAATACCTCCAGCCACGTTATTATTTCGATGACCCATGGTTAATAAAAATTAGCCAGTCAAAATTATTTTTACACATGAAACTATGTTTGAAAAACTTGAATTCTGTTTGCTTCAGGGAAATGAATATGGTACCGAAAATTAAAATCCATGCATTAGAAGCAATATAGCAAACAAATATACCAATTTGTATATTTTACATATATAATTAGGTAAAAATACACTTACCTGACATACTTTAAAAATTTATATAAAATCATCCACAAAAGTTTTAGTGAAAATAAACATACAGAAATGTGAGCAAATGAATGTACTTTCCAGTGAAATATGTATCTAAAATTTGATATTTTCAATGAAATTCTTCATTTTTGGGGGTTATACCTCCCCTTAACCACTCTGCTAATTGGACGCTCGCTACACAGGTATATACCCTTAAAGCTGGATTTACCTCAGATTCAATATTATATTCTTGCCCATTTCCATAAATGCACAATGATCATAATTATGTATGCGGAATTTGCAGATAGAACCTTCAAAAATGTTATGAAGGTCCGACGTTGTCTACACCGCCCGTAGAGTTTAACACCTGTTAGTGAGTTCACCTCGCATTAAATGGTTCTATGGAACTCGATGACTTGAGTGACATGCTTTAAGTCTATAAATATGGCACCTAATATTGGGTTTAACAATGTTCATCGTCAGCATTGCCCCCCCCCCCTCCCCAGCTTCCGGTGGAACATAACTTTCAGCATATTTACTCCAAGCCTTCCTGTCCCGTGCCATCTATTCAAATTCTGTCCATGATTTATCCAGTTCAAAAAAGAATTTCCTTCTTCATATGTTTTTGGTCTTCGTCTCTTTCTTTTACCCTCAAGGTTCCAGAACAATGACTACACTGTCGTGATATCACCTGGTTTAATCGATGTGTGATAGGGTGGGGCGAGATGATAATGATGATGTGATATGTGATCACTCTCTTTTCACACTCGCACCGACCCGAACAACAATAAAACTCTTGATTCTGAGGCAGGGGCTGTATTTATTTTTACAACCCATTCAGTGACTAAGAGCACACTGAAGCAAACATTAAACAAATAAACCAGCAAGCGAAACACTAAACAAACAAACACCCAACAGTGCTCGATTGCTAATCTAAAGAAGCAAACAAAGCAACGAATAGTTAAAATCATAGTTGAATAACGATACTCTCACCTGCCAAACAGTCCTTCCACGCCACCTGACACCCTCAACTATCACACACGCACACACTCATGCGTGTCGTCCAATGCCAGTAGTAAGGTGTTGTGCATGAGGCTGGCAATCTCACCGTGTAACATCGGTTGCTACCAAAACCACTACTGCAAGAGCACACACTCAGCTATCACACACACACACACTCATGCACATGAGACTAGTATGGGTTGCTACATGAGGCTGGCAATCTCAACCAGATTGCTACCAAAACTACTACTGCAAGAGCACACACTCAGCTATCACACACACACACACTCATGCATGTCGTCCAATGAGACTAGTATGGTGTTGTGCATGAGGCTGGCAATCTCACCATGTAACACAGATTGCTACCGAAACCACTACTGCAAGGGCACATGAATACTTCATGCGGAGGCAAACCACACTGGTGGCCCCATGCTCCCTCAGGAGCGGAGAAGAGAAATATATATCTCCAAGTGAGCCCACGTGCTCTCACAAACCATTCTACACATAACCATAATTAAATAATAATAAAATGGACATAAAATAATATTCAACTATCTGTACAACAAATACTCTCAATAATGAGAACAAACCACCACCCCGCAACTGATCCATCTCAATACTTGTTCCTGCACTCTGAACATGTCGTAAGTGACGACTGGTGTGCCTGGCAACAAGCGTATCGTATATGACCCCTGATGAGATTGGGAACTCATCACATGAAACACATCGTTACCGTCACCGAAACAACCACAGCAATAGCATCAAAATGCTTATTGTGGGCCTGTAATGGACACCAGCTGCATTGATGTTTCCATGCTCCGCCAGGAGCAACCAGAGAAACACATGTCTCAACAAAGGAGTGGCCTCGCGCTCTCCAGAAATCTAAATACATATCCTCACCTCACTCAAAGTAACCCACTAAAGATATACAGTAGAAATATCAATAATCGTGAAATACACTCAATTACTTTTACATCATAGAATAAAATATAATTATTCTTAACTTAACAAAACTGGAACTAAATACATCACCACGTGGCCTCCCGGCTGCCATCTTGATATTTTTGCTAACAGGTTGATATTATCTAAATTCACGTGAAATAGCTTCATACCATATTTGCCTTTCTGATAAATGAAATAATCACTCTTAAACTTTCACATCTATCTATCTATTTAGACCTAATTCACTACACATTAAAACAGACTCGTGCTGAATATAATTTCAGACTTATAGAACACGAATGCTAAACTAAATTAACTCACGTGCTCAAGGCATCTAGCCTACACTCTGGTGTCTAACTTCGTTTCTCTCTCGTCTGGGCGGCTTTTGCAAAATAGGCCCGTTCGCCGCTTGCTATCTCTTTTATAAGCCCAGGTCGAATCACTCAATTTACTGCGCGCTAGGCGTATTGATTTGGCCGCATAAATAACACTCGCGATATTTGCTTTATTAGGCACGAAAACACAGATAAAACGTACCGCTATTAAATATAACACACGACTACCAAATATAACACATCACAACTAATTCTTAGGCTTTATTATGGCCTAAACTAATATATCTTCTTGAAGACTTTTTACATCCCAGCAATGCTTGCTCGCGCCGTCACGTGGGCTGACAGTCACGTGGGCTGACCGAAAATATATGGGCGATAAATATGCCAAGAAACAGGAAGGGGGCGGGCGTCTTTTCGGCCCATCACAGATGAGTGGACTATGAAAAAACTGTCAACAGTTTGGGCACTTTAGAAGCTAATAAGGCACTACTGAGTGTCTGTCACAAGGTTAACCCGATGATTAACCAGAGAGAGTTATCTTGGTTGCGTAGGCATTGTCAATGGCTCAGATTTTCCTTGCAACCGGGTAAAGATAGTCAGTAGGAGCAGAAGAAGGCGAATTTGGGACTTTGGGATAAGTTCCCAGCAGATAATCCCAGTGATTCTGAATCTCGTGACACTGTCAGTCCTACCAATATATCTATCCTCTCCTATAGCTCGCGAGCCCCCAACCCCTCCAATATATATATATATATATATATATATATATATATATATATATATATATATATATATATATATATATATATATATATATATCTGGAATTAAAATGGATGTATATTAATAATGTAGGAACTATAGTACACTAACCTGGGTCCTGTATAAAGAATTCACTGAACACTGGATGTTCCTGAATTTTTCATTTTGCCGAGTAGAATAAAGTGTAGAACCCAGTAGAGATGGCGAAATGCTTTCTGTAGCAATCCCGAGGATATATGGTGAAAATATTGCCCCCAGCAATGTCGGTGTTCTCTCTCCTGATGTCTTGTGAAGGGGTTCTAATCCTATGTGATGTTCCATTCGTCTTTACTTTAGTTCAGACAACCAGTCCCCATTACTCTGTAAAGTTTTCTGTAATTTTTTGCTGTGTTCGCTTTCATATTTAGCTTAGCCCAGACAATCTGTCTCCTTTCGTCTTCTGATGTCTGTGCAGTGTTTCTAATCTCTTTGTAATGTCTTCTTTCATATTTATCTTCGTTCAGACTATCGGTCTCATTAATCCAATATTACCTTGCCTGTTCCATGAGAATTGACTTAGCAAAATACTCACTCTAATGTCTTCGCGCCGTTCTGTCTCCGTCCGTCCGTTATGCTCTGTCAGTAAGCACAATAATACTTTTATAGTACTGCCGTTGTGTAAACAACCGCGAGCCGTACTGCGGACTCCGGCTAATTGTTCCAGGTTGGTCTTTTGTACTACAGTCTCATTGTTATGTACACAGTCCATGCAAAATTGGTTGCTTTCCCGTGACTTGTGAAGTACGTTGTCTGTTGTGGACAATGGGTTTTCACAATCGACTGTTTTCTCGTGCCTTGTGAAATTTATCGGCAATTGTTCGGCAATAGGTTTTAAGAATATGAATGCAGCCTTACTCGCGTCTCCTGACAGTGTCCCATTTGTCCAATGACCTAATAAAAATAACTGTTGGTGTTTGTGGTAGATTATTATTAAGTGATTTCATATATCTTTTTCTTTATCTTCATTTTTCTCTTCTACCTTCTCTGTCACCTACGCCTGTAGGAATTTAACCCTCACATATTCAAACCTCTGTCTTTCTTATAATTTAGCAAGCAGTTTATGGCTGGTAGCATTTAATTGCATTCTCTTTGATGCAGGTTTCGAGCAGACCTGGTCCCGCGCACCTGTGATTATCTCGGCAGTGATCATAAAAATCGCCGTAATGAGATCAGTCGACGATGGAAAGGAGAGACAATTTGTCTATTACCTTTGCCTGAATTTGTTCGTTGTAAGTTACTTTACAAGATGCGAACTGCCATATCAAAGACTCTCGCTATAATTCATTTACGACCACTTCTGCAGATGGCGAGAGTGAGGCGATAATATATGTAGATTCTATTTCATCTAGATCTTAATATAGACCTGGCTTCGGCATTGGTGCGATAAAAGTTGTTTGATTCGCAGAATGAGATAGAATTTATGTAGATTTTCCTAAAGGTGCCAACATCTGGCAAGAGTCTGCTAGTTACAACTTTCCCTTTGATTCTTTGTCTGTTTCAGATATTTATACATAAGCAGTTTAGACTTCATTCATTCAGTACTGCCACAGCTTTATAGATACAGTTAGCGCGAGTTCTAGAAAACACTGTAATAGTAGAGTCTTAGTTTCTCGTGGAGAAAATCTTAGAAGTTTTTGTGAAGGTAAATATATATACGACTAGTATTGTCGAGTGATAGAATTGGTAGTTCGAATTATATCTTCACTAGATTGTGTGCAGAGTGATTTACTAGTTTAATCGTCACTATAAATTCTCTAAGTTACTGTGTTACAGTGGATAGCAGAATAAATTATAATCTCAAGCTAAAACTCATTCAGCTATAAATAAATTTAATTAAATTGCTAGTAACCAGTCAGAGAACATTTTAACTAACTAAGTAAATGCACTGATCCATCATGAGTGTTGACGAGATATGTATTTATTTCTAATTCATGATGATTGATTTTTTTTAATGACTAAAATTTATTTCACGGGAGTTTTAAACGATATCACAAGCTCTAAGTTTGCGGTTTATAATTTAAGTTAAATGACCGAAGTGAACATATTCTATTTACGCGTAGGATTATGAATAATATTAGGGTTGAGTATTTATGTTTTTCTCTTCCTTGTCGTGTAACGACTTCTCACCGACTTTTTCTTCTGTCCATTATTTTATTCCTCTAAAAAATCTTTATTGCTAGATTGAAAACAAATTCCCTTCAGATATCTTTTTCATTCTTATAATGACAAATTATCTCTCTCTAGACTTATATTTCACAGTATTCGCTAGCTGATTCTCACGGCCAATAGACAATAAATTATTCCTTAGCCAGCGAAATTCATTTCCACTTGAAAGGTGAAACACAGTCCTACGACTAGTCCGGAAGTCGTCCCTTTGTGTCTCGAACTGGACGTAAATCAGGGAAGGGGCAGGAACCCTGCGTTAAGCCACAGATATTTTCACCGTGGATACAGGGCCAGTTGAAATGAGGAAACTTGATATCCATGTGACCAAGAGAATTTGCAACAATGGCCACCCAAGAGTTCGACCCAAAAATACAGCGGGAATATTGGAGGGAATTATAATTCATACTTCTTGTAACCATCGTTTGAATCAGATGTGATTTTATGGGCCTCGGTCGAGGCTACTTTGTACTTGTTGCGAGAATCCGTAGTGAATCCACCCAGGTTGCGGTTACACAGTACTAACCCAGGTTGCGGTTACACAGTACTAAACCAGGTTGCGGTTACCAGGTACTAACCAAGATTTCAGTTACAAGAAGGTACCGAAATCAGTTTACGGGTCCAGGGTACAAACCAGGGTACGAGTCCACTGTACCAAAGATTACCCCATACCACCCATACTCTATTAACCAGGTGACCATTCAAAAACCCAGTTACCACATATCAACAAGAAAGCAGAAGTATTCAGCTGGGCTGACTTACCCCGTTGTTACCACTATGTTGAGGGTTAACATGAGTGGTACATATTATGTTCAATTACTGTTGATGGTGGTGGAATGTTTTCTGGTGGATGGTGTGGTATAACAAGGACTGACAAGTATAGAGTCAGTGAGGTCGGGCTTACGGATGGCCGACTGATGTGTGAGTAAGTGACTGTCAACAAACGCGAATGTAAAAGGTTCTGGCATACCAACACAGGCTGGAACCCCACACTACAGTAAACGTAATAGTCAGGAAACGTTTAAATGGTTTATTACGCCACAGCAAACGTAGACATATGGTAACACAGTACATAAGCACATCATGGAACATCAGCAGTTCAACACATCCGTATACAGCATACACAGTATATAATTAAGCCTATCCATGGCGTAGTAGTAATATAAATATGTTCTCTATGTCCTCTTTCAATCTACAACAGCGTGCACAGCACATGATCAACAAGCCGCAATAATCCTTGGCTTGGGAGTAATATAAATATGTTCTCTATGTTCTCTTTCAATCTACAATAACGTGCACAGCAAATGATAAACAAGCCGCAATAATCCTTGGCTTAGAAGTAATATAATATTCTGGAATTATCACATATTCCTTTTTATTCAAAATATATCCTATCCTGGGACACACTGACGAAAATGGTCTAACATCCATTTCGGAGCTCTGCCCGGCTTCAACTGTCACGAAAATATCCCCTGCTCAAAAACAGCTCATCAAAAATTCATCGAGGCGCGAACTCCCTCGCTGAGATGTGAGTAGAGTTCGTGCGCCTTCTACCCCAACCTATCAATAGAATGTTCGACCAGTTTCTTTGTGTTATTTTTTTAAACAAACTAACAAGCAGATACAATAGAGCTGTGTTCAAAAAAATCACCCAGCATTCATCTCATCACAAAAAGTGTGCTTACAGGGGTGTATACAAAAAAACCGACCCGTACCTACAAATCTTTTAACAGTTAACTCCCCTTAACAAAACACGACTTAACAGACTACACCGACCCCCGGGGGAAAAAATGATAACTTTTTTTTTCTTGAAAAGTGCATGGAACCGAAAAAATATCGAGGTCGATGGAATCCCAATATCTACCCACAAGGATTACACCTATGTTAAGTCATGGCAACAAAAATGAACAAAAGAGGGATAGAAGTAAGTGTAAAGTAAGACATGAAGTATAGAAAGATAATGAGATAAGCATACAAAGATAACAAATTCACAGAAATATGAAGTATGTGAAGTAAAGACTAGGAATGAAATATTAAGTGAAAAGTGAGAAATACAAAATGAAGTACAAGAGGAATGAGCAGCAATGAAAGAAAGCAATAAATGACATATCATGGCAAATAATAAATTAAACAATGCATATCTATAGCAAAGAACAAATAATCAGTTACCATTTAAAATTAGCATAATATGCATGATAACCAAGTTAATAAACTTCACAACCTCAGAAAAAACACCCCTTCAGTACACTAACATCGCCATACATAGTTACCCCTAGCGCACAATCAAGCGCTGGGCACAGAAAAAATATCTTTTTTTTTCTTGTCTTCATATTCTTTTAAAAAAATACAATACCGAAATGTATCACAATGACAAATTAAGCGATAAATGGAATCATCATTACAATATCATACGATCAACATTTATCAAAACACAGTAGCATAAGAACAATATGGTAATAAAATGATACATTATCAGAACAGAGTCATATAAAAATAACATGGTAATGACATGGTGCATAAAAAAGAACCAACATACTATCTTAAAGAAATTATATCATATCCTAATACAATACTATCTAATATACTATACTATACTAATATACAATAGTATCTACTATTCTAAATCAATTACATAGTACGGAAGACTCCAATGGTCTTGGCACATCCTGTGAGTGCGAAGATACTAAGAAATCTAGTGGCGTCAAACTGCCGGTAGGCTTCACTTGGAACAGGAAATCTTTCGCAAGGCAACTTAAACAAGGTGTTGAAAAGTAACCGTCTAATCAAGCAATATAGCAACTCTGACTGTCATGGCAAAGCCGTTGCTGTGAAAAAATACAAAAGAAAATCTCTGTTTGGTAACGGTAAGATTTTATGACAGGTAGTAGTCAATTTAAATTTTAAGTTATCAAATGTAGCCGTGTAAACTTCCGACCCCTGTACGATGTTAATCAAACCTTCCTCCGTTGCACAAACGAGGGTAACAGAGAAAGTAGCACAATCAAACTTAGAATCATGAATTACACAGGGTCATAAAAGTGTCCGAGACAAATAGCAGTGTGCAATAATGTATGGTAAAGTTATGAATATACAAGATACCGACATCAATAGGCAAATCCATAAGATGGTAATAATGACCAAAAGTGTAATGATGGCTGACAATCTGAGATTTTGCGCAAGACAAAGGAAATGCAGTAGACAAGGGCGTACATCTTAAAGGCTGAACTGAAGTCATAGCCTGTGTACTGGGCAAAGAAAAAAGTAAGAACGATATAATAAAGATGTAAAAGCATACAGCAGTAAACTTGGACCAACGTCGAAGTTTAAAAGGAGCGCAGTGAGTGCGACAATAAGTCGTAAAAGACGAAGATACTGAGCTAACCGGTCCAGCAAGAAAGCTAAAGAAACTCATAAGGTATAGATATGTACTAAGAACCAAGTCCGTACATATGGCAAAGAAGACACTAGTCATTGCAGCAGAGAAGTTGCTGGATATAGATTCAGTCGTAGCGCTAAAGTTAATGTTTGTGTCAAAATCGAAGGATCTTCTTCTACAATAGTACTTAAAGAAGAATCAAAGTTAGAGTTGCGACGTACTGAAGTATGTCGCACTGGGCTAAAAGAAGCACCAAAATTAGCATGATGAACAATTGTATCATCAACACTGCAAGATTGCACTAAATTAGCAGAATGTATTGCGTTAGCAGAATGTACTTGGTGATAAGATTTTGGCATAGTGGCGGCAGTAAGATTATGTTGCCGTTCCCAAGCAGCAATTTGTACTGGCGTACACACCTTTATACCATATATCTGTCCGACAGTAAGGTCAGCGATAGGCGCTCTGAGCCTACATGCGTGTATATGACCAGTGAAAAATGGTGTGGAAATGTGGACTATGGCAGTCGGAAAAGTCTCAACTGTCCCACCGAATGTCAAACATTTCACCATTTTACCTGTAGCGCAAAATGGATGGACTAGAGACTGTCTAATCCCAACAGTCGTGCATCCAGAATCAAAGAGAACTGAGACTGGATTATTATTTACAAATCCTTTATGTAGAGTAAGAGACCCTCTTCCGTCGTGTGCAGACAAGGCAGGGAGAGTAGTCGAAAGAGGATGACCGCAACTCAAGGTAGTTCTAGCTATAGGTTGGAACAAAGTTGTGCACTCCGGGCACTGAGATGCTCTCTCGAAATCGAAAACAGAGCAAGAAATAGTGTTAGAGGCGATATCATTATTGTTACCTTGATTATTAATAACCTGGGGCTCTTGTTGAGCAGAGTTAGCATGGCGATAAGATCTATTATTACTTGGAGATCTACTGTCATATCGCGATCTATCGCGATTATTATCTCTATTGGGAGCATTGTTATTCGCTCTATTGAAACTATTGTTCTGATTTGAACCCCAGTTAGCATTGTCGCGATTACTATTTCCCCTTTGGTCAAAATATCTGTTAGATGGATTTTGTTGTCCTTAAGAAAAATTATTGTAAAGTTGATAATCTCTACTGTAGTTCTTCTTTCTTCTTTGATCCATAACCGCCAACCGTCAAAGCAGTCAGCGGCCATCACGCCTGGTGGTGTCTTGTAGGGCAGTAACAAATTGATTCCACTTTGCTCGGTCGGCGACCATCCTTCGTACAGTGCCTCAACTGTGGTTCATTCTTTGCATCTCAGCTTCCACAGTTCTCCGCCAAGTTGTCTTTGGTCGGCCTCTCTTTCGCTTTCCCTCGGGGGTCCATAGCATGGCTGTTCTTGTGATGGTATCAGGGTCCCTTCTGAGGACATGGCCAACCCAACTCCAGCGTCTGCCAGCTAAGATGGTGTGCATGTCCTCCTGGTTACTCCGAATAAGTAGTTCTTGGTTGCTGATGGTGTATGGCCAAAAGATTCGGAGAATTTTCCTTAGGCAGATTGTGTGGAAGGAGGACAGTTTCGACATTTCCTTCTCTGTTACTCTCCAACATTCCGCACCATAGAGAAGCACAGAAAGTACACAGATCTCATACAGTCTTAATTTGGTGTTTGTGCTGTATTGGGAAGACTTCCAAATGTTGTTGAGAACAGCAAAGGCTGTTCTCGCTTTATTCATTCTGTTGTTAATGTCCTTGCTTGTTCCGCCGTCAGGTGTTACTATGCTTCCTAGGTAAGTAAATGTGTCTGTCTGTTCTAACTTCTGGTTCCTTACTGTTACTGGCTCAGGATTGCCCACATTTAGTGTCATGACCTCTGTCTTCTTCAAATTGATGTTCAGGCCAACCTGCTGGCCATACTTATTCAGTCTATCGGTTTTGTCTTGAATGTGTTGGTGTGAATGCGCGAGTAGTGCAATGTCATCTGCATATTCCAAATCTTCCAGTGTAGAAAACGTTGTCCATCTAATTCCTCTTGGACTGCCCTCTGTTGTCTGGCGCATCACCCAATCTATGACTGTCAAAAATAATGTTGTTGATAAGGGGCATCCCTGTCATACTCCTGTTTTCACTTCGAAAGTTACATTTGGGTGTGCAGTGACGTATTGGCGACAAATTGTTCCATATATTTCAAGTTTGCAGGTTTTCGCTCATGTAAAAAAGAAAGAAAAGAATCGTTTACAGACGACATGACCTTGTCACGAAGCAATAAGTCCACGAGGGCTTTGTATGTATGTTCAGTTTTTGAACGTTCCACCCAACGTGAAAAAGTAAGACGAATATTTGCTATAAAGTCTGAAAAATCTGTCCCTGTCTCTGGCAATAAAGACTTAAAGCGTAGGCGATAACCGTCTTCATCCAGTTGGTATTTTTTTAACAAAACCGCTCTGACAACATCATAGTTGTTCTTGTCAGGGCCCTCCAACATACTTATAGTGTTCATAGCTTCACCCTTGAGTATTTCCATAAGTCGTGCACAATATTCCGACTTGTCTATCTTATGAGATTCGCATGAAAGTTCAAATCTATTCAGATAGAATGAAATATCGTCATAGGCAGAGTTGAAAGGAGGCAATCTGATTTTATAAGAATTAGTATTTGCCTTATTAGAAGTTGTTTGATTGTTTGACTCATTTTGTGTATTACCAATATTCACTACCTTTATTTTCTCCAATTCCGTAGATAAGATCCTTTCCTCGTGTAGTCTTTGGTTTTCTTCAGCTTGCATCTGAAGCTTTTTTCTTCCATTTGCATTTGCATTTTTCTATCTTCAGCCTCTAATTTCTGTTTTTCCATTTCCATTTGTTGTTGAATCTTTCAGTCTTCAGCCTCTAATTTCTGTTTTTCAATTTTCATTTGCTGTTGAATTTTTCTATCTTCAGCCTCTAATTTCTGTTTTTCCATTTCAATTTTCTGTTTTTCAACTTCTAATGTCTGTTTCTTTTCTTCTGACTTCTGCGCCTTGGCATATTCGGCAAGTGCAAATTCTTTTACCTCCTCAGTAGTCATACTAAGGGATTTCCCTTGCTCAATGAAGTAATCTAAAGTAGACATTATGTACAATTATATGAGATAGATAACCTATTGTGACGTACGTCTAGTTTGACAAGTGAATTTTCCCTGATATGATGGATGATTTAAAGGGACCTTTAGCTTTTCATAACATTAGAACCCCTGAACATTTGTTGTAACTTTTCGTTTCGCCAGAGCGAAGCGACCGGGACTCATTTAGTATGCGGCACGAGATCAAAGAGACAGAGGGATTTCAGGGGAGACTATCGGCGCTATCAAAGACAGTAGTGGTCCCTGAAACGATTTCGCATCTCGGTGTTAAGCACGGAACCGATCGCAGCCAGAGCGAACGGGGAAAGCTGACGCAAGCAGCGAGCGAAGATACGAGAGGCCAGGGGCGGCTTCTCTCTTTGGATTTGGCGGTCAGATCCCCAAAAGTCATGAGATCAAAAAAGCTGTCAAAGTTCTCATGTCCCACTCATCTTGCATTCCAGTTGTAGATATACAGATCACGTAGAAATACACGTCATCATTCGCTGGCCAGAACTTGATAGAAGCACTAGCGATATTTGAAATCTTGCTAGATCATCCCATGGATTTTATACATATTTGCAGTGAATTCTATTCTGTGCAAAGCGGTAATATATATATTGTGTAAAGTGATCAGTGGTCTAGTTCAGTCATTCTATTTCAATGGATTTTGTGTTAATTTAACCCTATTAAATTAAACCGTCTCAATAGTTCCAGTTGTAAATATAATGATCTATCTATTATATTATTTCAAAAGATAATAGATGTTAATGCTTAAATTAACTTTTAAAGTCGCGAAGGAATTTATAATTAATAAATTCAGTTAAGTCCTAGTTTTATAGATGTGTGTTTTTAACCACTAGAACTCGCGCAGTGTTTATTAAATACATAATTAAATACTCGAGTGTATTATAGGCTTAACGGGAAATTTATCGCGCGCTTAGAAGATTATTTGATTTTTAAAGTATGATTATGTTGTTATGGGTTTTCTATCTTTTTCTCTAGATTGATCACCTTTTGCAATCCCAGCAATAACGAAATCTTTCAGAGTTTCCATACTCGGTTCTTAAACTTCCAGACAGTTTGATGAGACATTTTTTTAAAGTAAATCTTGTGGTGGTCCGGTACGGCCTAGCTAACATAATTACATGAAAGAAAGCCTACCCAAGATCATTTGATTATTATCATCAAATTAAATTACAATCTGTAAGATAAACTGGAAGATGAACAGTGCCAGTAGCGATAGTTTATATACTGCTCTATTGTGAGAGATTACCGATTTACCTGAATGTGACCGAGCCTAGTTTTTCCTCACTGGATTTAAAAAAAAAACTTTATCGGTCAGTGGCTATCATCACGCAGTGAAGGATTATACCATCACCTCATTTTTCACCCCTATGTCGAACTGCGTCAGTGCCATCCCATAGACTCGTTTCTTTATAATAAAACACAAGAACTCTTAGAACTTCAAGTCCGGCGATAAGCGGGAATATTTGCTCTCAGTGAAACCTCGCATTATCTGGGGCGGGACATAGAAGGACTAGACAGTTTTGTCATACGTCAAGAGTTTAATTACTTGTGTTTATCATTCTAAGGGATTGTCTGATGCTGCAACTCGGTAAGTGTGTGGTGTATATGAGTGTGGATCCGCACAGTGTGTATGAATGACAGGAATTTTTTTTTTTTTTGTGTGTAAAAAACCATTTTGTTAACTTGCTTACCTGGTAATATATATCTTTTCTGTATACCCGGCATTGTTCCTTTAGTGGGATAATTTGTTAATTTGTTTTATGTTTCCCCCCCCCCCTCCTTTTTTTTTGTTTGCTTAGTAAAGGGAAGAACAATTGGGAAGAACAGTTTTTCTTTCTACCACCTAACCTAATTTGGTAACACCTCTTTTCAGAGTAATTAACGTCACTGTTAGGTTAACGTACCCGTGTTCCTGATATTATCTATCTCTGGACTGGGTTTATCTTTGTCTCATAAGCGGGAAGGGCTTAGTCGATACCAATCTTCTTCACCCCCTCCCAAACTTGTTATTTGCATTTGTGTACTTATGATAATTTTTATGTAACACTTGATATTTTGTTAGTGATTGATGTTCAAAGTGAATAAAATCACATAAACTCATTTAGTTCTGTGTTGGATATACCCACAGCCCAACTTTTCCCCTAATCGTTTAATATAGTTTGTATCTACGTCGTCTGTGTGTTTGAAAGCACCAAATCGGTGTGCGCGCAGACGTGTGTCTGGAAAACTGGCAAATAATTGTTTGACCAGGAGAGTGGAAGAGAAGATTGAGAGAAACGATTTGTCGTAAATACGTCTGTCTTTACTCTCCTCCAGCACTCTGTGGAGCATCATATTTAATCTATACATTTATATCACTGAGTTTTCATCATCATTCTACACTCTAAACCGGACCTATCTAAATCTTTTTCTCAAAAAAAACTTTATCCCAACTCAGGGGGTGACAAGTCCTTGCCTAAGAACCTGTACTAATTACCTTTGCGTATAATAATAGCCTGGTAATGGACCTAATACTTTTTATGCACATAATATTGAAGTGCACAACTAACGTGATAATACAACCAGAAGTGACAAAGACACGATATAAAGCACAAATGACCACGTTCGCAGGAATCAACTAAAGTAAGAAAGCAGAAATAAAGAAAAAAAATATTGCAAAGCTTGCAATGACAGCTGCGAATAGAATGACAAGACACATGACAGCACAGTGTATAAACGAAAAATTTGTATAAAAATCAAAGATAGTAAGAGGAGGAAGACACTCACAAACAAATTAATCAAAAAAATAAGGTACAGAGAAAAAATATAACGACAACAACAACACTGAAAGCTTTTTCGTCACATGTAAAGACTTATATAAATTGATGACAGGAATACGGCGTAAACATGAGTATGCCCAGAATTATGTCAAGGGATCTTTTACGAAACGAACTTAGTCAAACAGCCCTATCATGACCTTTCAGATCCACTGACCGTCCGAGGAGGTATTAGTTGATTTGAAACTCCCACCAACCTGCCCGCATGAATATAAAACATATAACATAGAAAAAAGGAATATAATAATGTAAGCTGTGAGTAAGGCTCAATTAAACATACAGTGGCACAGTTTACGCTACAAACAACCACTTATCTTGCAAAAGGAAAAAATCCCGGCCTCCGTAACAGCAACAATGATGTACATGAAGTATCACACAGTCCGAAGAAGGAAAATCCACCGTTGAAAGGTACTGGAAACTTGTAAACCTTGCAACCTCGTACTTCCAGTAGAAACTTGCTCACGAAAAACTTAAACTGGTCACACTGTAGATCTTGTAGAACTTGATAGGCAATATTCCTCTGTAGCACTTCAGTTGGTAAACCCCAAAGAACTGGCACACCAGAGACTCTGTTGAATGTTAACATGAGTGGTGAAATGTTCAATTACCTTGATGGTGGGTACATGTTTTCACGTGGATGTTGTGGTAAATAACAAGGACTGACAAAGGGTACAGAGTCAGTGAGAACTGCTTACGGATGGCCACTGATGTGTGAGTAAGTGACTATTCAAACAAACGCGAATGCAGCAAACTTCAGGCATACCATTTGCACAGGCTGAAACCACACACTACAGTAAACGTAATAGTCAGGAAACTTTTAAATGGTTTATTCATCATCTCATCTCATCTCAACCCGTAACCCGTCATGGGTCGTAGGGGTGCCATGATGGAAGCATCAGCAGACAGGGTCCTTCACTGCTCTCTATCCTCAGCAATGCATAAAGTGTGAGAAAAAAGAACAAACTGGATTCTTTGATGTTATCAGCCCAAGATTTTGTTTGATCCTCTTTCCGTTTACCTTCAGGAACTTTTATGGAGGATCGTGCTCAAAATGGGAGACAGCTACACAGTTAACATGCCCAAACCAGGCAAGCTTTGACGTTTTGCTGACAAAAGGGTTTTGTGGTATGCATAGGGACTTCTCTCTGGAACATACTGACATTTGTTTTGTGAATTTATAGCAAATGCGCAAAATTGTTCTATCCATTTATGCTCGAAAGCTGAATCCTTCGCTCCGTATCTGCAGTGAGTGTCCAGCCCAAACTTAACCCGATACAAGACAGAAGTACGACAGGGATTTGTATAATTTGATCTTCACAACTCTATGTTACTTTTCCAGTCTAAGGAGGAATTAGATGGACAACATTAAAATTCCTATCTTCTGAAGACCAGGATCACATTCAACCTTGTCATGGCAGCTGAGGCCATCTCAAGTCTTGTCTTGATTTCTTTACTTGATCTTCCATCACTACATATAGTGGACCCGAGACATTTAACAGGTGTTAACTTCTCGTCTAACGTTTGCCCATTTAAAAAAATGTTGGTCGGAACATGTTTCTTATGGCTATTCACATCAATCTGAAGAAGCTTTTTTCATATTAATTTCATTACTTACTTGTTACTTTCTCCATTCTCGTAGAGTGTAGAGGTCTTGAAGTTCAATGTTTCTGTTCCAGTATCAATCGATATCATCAGCAAAACGTAGATTGCAAAGAGCAGGCACTCCAATTATATGGATGCATTAACACCATAATGCGTAAGAGCCTCCTGCATCAACAACTAGATATATATTAAAGAGCACTGGCGACCGGATACATCCCTGGCGAACTCCTACAGTTGTTTTGAAAAATTCTCCAATGTCATTGCTTGCAAAAACAGCACTGCTTGCGTCCTTGTAGAGTGCTTCAATGATATCTTTGATGTTGGTATTAATTTATAGAAATTTATGGTCCCGCCTGAGTAGAGTGGATGGTGATAGTACGTGAGAAGTAAAGGTGTGAGAATAGATTTCACTAGTGGATAGTTTAAGGTGAAGATCTGTCTCTGGAATGAGAAGTTTCTCTAGTGCAGCCTATCTATACGACTATCTTTTAGTATAAGACAAGCTTGCACCTCCCTATATCTAGAAATATAAGTTTACTAAACACACACACACACACACACACACACACACACACACACACACACATACAGCTATGTGACAACAAGACACACAAACGTGAAAAAACTATGGTAAATTGGGTATGGGTCTGACCAACACACACAGTTAAGTTCTTTTGTTGTTTATTATCATTAAACTTTACAACATTGAATATCTAAAGAAAGATCAAATAAAATCAGAATGTCATACATAGAAAAATATCAGAATACATGTGCCCTCCCCCTTATTGAGAAAGAAAACCCCAACAAGTTAATACCCCCAAAGGTCAAAGGTTAGCACTATGTTACAGAATATACAGTAAAGAAAAGAACAAAGTTCCTGCTAAATGCTATCCAGTAAAGTAAACAGTTTTAAGCAAAGAAAATAAATGATGGTACAGTTTCTTTAACTAAGAAAATATTCACTCTCTCTGTCATACGTGGCCATATCAATCACGCTTACCCTATTCTGGTGATATCCCTTTGGAATTACAATGGTTCCTGAATATATAAAGTGTCAGGGGTATTATCGAAGTCGGCCCCAGTCCACTTTCTATAATAAATAAGATTTTTAGAAGGGGGACGCCAAATTCGGTGGTGTATTCTTGGATCAACAAATGTCACCGCGAATAGTTAATGTAGAACCGAGATCTGGTGTTCACGGCAAAAAGTGAAAGAATTCTTCCAGTATTAGAAAAAAAAACTCTAGTTGCTAAAAACTGTTCGATTGTTAATTGATGATGATGGTAAATCCTATCGGCTGGCTCTGTGGTGATTGCCGATTTTGAAACAGCGTAACTTGCTGGATAAATCCAATGATACGACTGTCGAAAGTCAGATAGAAATGTTATTGGTATTACGCCACAGTGGGCTAATAAAATTGAATGAATATCTGGGTATTTGTAAGTCCAGTTAACTTTACAATTTAAAATGTTAATTTGTCTCTTTGGCCAGTCTTGTTTGCAACTGAACTTGGAGACGTGTAAGCCAAGAAGAAGACAACATTAATCAATCAGTAGATGAAGAAAAAGGACCAAAATAAACCGCTGGTCACCGTTTGATTAGGTATGCGAGAATAGAGAAACATTATTAAAAAATGCTACTATTATATATATATATATATATATATATATATATATATATATATATATATATATATATATATATATATATATATATATATATATATATATATATATATATATACATATATATAGTATATATATATACATATATATATATATATATATATATATATATATATATATATATATATATATATATATATATATATATATATATATATATATATATATATATATATATATATATATATATATATATATATATATATATATATATATATATATATATATATATATAGATAGATAGATAGATAGATAAAAGACAGAAAAAACAAGAAAGCAGATTTAAACACAAGCAAAACCAGAAGTTACAAAGCCAAGGCTCAAGAAGTGTACACAGAAGCAAACAAAGAAGTTAAAAGAAGTATCAAAAGAGACAAGAGGAAGTATATTGAGGAGTTGGCAAGAGAGGCAGAAGATGCTGCAGCCAAAGGAAATATGAGAGAACTGTATAACAGTACAAAGAAGCTGACAGGGAAATACAAGCAAACAAGTTGCGTCATAAAAGACAAGAATGGAAAACGGCTCAGCAATATACAAGTGTAAATGAAGAGGTGGACAGAATATTTTGAGAACCTTCACAATAGGCCAGCTCCACAAAACCCCCTGGACATCCAGCCAGCAGAAGAAGAGCTACAATTTAACGGTGAAAGACCAACGAAGGAAGAAATAAAGAAAGCCATAAAGCTTCTAAGAGATGGAAAAGCGTCTGGACCTGATGGTATTCCAGCAGAGGCCATCAAAGCAGATATCGACACGGCTACAGAGATGTTATATAAATTACTTGGTAAAGTCTGGGAAAAGGAAGAGATACCAGCAGATTGGAAGGAAGGATATCTGGTTAAGTTGCCTAAGAAAGGAAATTTACAAGAGTGCACAAATTATAGAGGAATAATGTTACTATCAGTGCCCGGAAAAGTATTAAAAAGGATTATCCTTGAGAGATTAAAAGAGTCCATAGACAAGAAACTGAGAGATGAACAAGCAGGTTTTCGACAAAACAGATCTTGTACAGACCAGATAGCCACTTTGAGAATAATAGTTGAACAAAGTCTGGAATGGAATTCACCTTTATACATCGGATTTGTGGACTACGAAAAGGCATTTGACAGTGTAGACAGAGAATCACTTTGGAAATTGATGAGGCATTATGGAGTTCCCCTGAAGATCATTAATTTAATAAAGAAAACATACGAAGACATGACATGCAGAGTTCTTCATGAAGGACAGCTTACAGAACCATTTGGGATAAGAACAGGAGTGCGACAGGGATGCCTCTTGTCTCCATTTCGTTTCTTATTTTAATAGACTGGGTTATGAGAACATCAACAACACACAACAGACATGGAATCCAGTGGACTCTGACAAAGCAGTTGGATGATCTGGGTTTTGCTGATGACTTGGCTCTTCTGTCCCATAACCGTAATCAGATGCAGGACAAATTGAAAACACTCGATGAGAGGTCACAGCAATTGGGTCTAAAAATACACAGAGAAAAGGCAAAGATAATGAGAATAAATGCATGTAATGAAAACAGGGTTGAACTTGAAGAAGCACCAATACAAGATGTAGAATCGTACACATATCTTGGCAGCAATATAGACACAGTTGGAGGGATAGACAGTGATATCAAAATAATAATACAAAAAGCAAGAGGAGCTTTCGTTGCATTGGGAAATGTATGGAGATCAAGAGAAATTGGATCCAACACGAAAATAAGAATCTTCAACTCAAATGTGGTCAGTCCTATTGTATGGCTCTGAGACATGGAGAACAACAAAGACAACAACCAAAGAGCTACAGACTTTCATAAATGAGTGCTTGCGTAGAATAGAGGGATTAAAATGGTATGACAAGGTTACCAACGTGGAACTGATGACAAGAACTAGACAAGTGCCAGTGGAACAAGAGATGAGAAGAAGACGATGGCGATGGTGTAACATCCTGTTTCACCCACCAGATATTACAGCCAGAATGTTATGATGTTAAAGTCTGTTTGCTCGTGTGAAATCTGGTATTGTGTATCGTATTGAAGCGTCGCTGAGTGGGCGTGTCGTTGATCACCTGGACAGTTCAGTGTTGCGTGTATCTAGGTCAACAGCGTGAGGCACTGCCAGGGTGTAATACAGACACTCATACATAATAGCATACATGTAGTTTCTCAGGAGTGTAGTACTCGTAGTGAGATGCAGTAGAGTGTAAAGGTGTATGCGTAGGAAGCAGCAGATCGTGGACACGAAGTCGTATAGGCTCTTATTCATCTACGCCAAACTCACACAACCACAAGTAGAAGTCATAGATATGGATAATACAGATGACTTTTCCAACATTTATTACTGCAACAGTACGCTGACAGACGACAGTCAATAGCACAAAGGGTCATGGAAATTTCATGTGTGATCAATAATAATAATCATCGAGCATCATAATCTTGCATAGCTCATATGTAAGATGCTAGTAAAGTTGGCTTGACAATATACATTCTTTCTTACTGTAGCTCAGGGCCCCTGACTAAACACGTCAGGTAGTCTTTCAACAAATATGCCGCACGATAAAGGCGGATCCAGTTGATCAATATCAAAGTCTATGAACTTGTATAATAAAAAGTCAAGACTTCATCTGGCTTCACCCGCCAGACACTTCTTCTTCTGCTCAAAGATATCGGCCGTGATATCGGGCCTCTATAATAATTCAAACAACAGTGTATTCTTTATAGGCAGGTATGGTCATCCATGCCGAAACATACCACCAACAGGCGGTTTCCATATTAATATCTCTTCACTGGGCTTCTGTGATATAGCTAGACGAATCGTCTTAGGTGGCTACATCGAGCACACAAAATGGACTCTGCATCTCAAGAACTGTGAGCGCTACTCACAGCTTGACACAAAATGTTCTGCAATCTAGGCGTAATAATTAAGTTCTTTTTACCTTGGACAGAATCCGAGAAATACACTAATAACAACTGTCGTCATTCTTGACGAACAGAATCACTCTGGGGAGAATCACTGACATGACAGTCACACTGAAGACTATCTTTTCCCCAGCTCATCACTCAATGACGGAAGTCTATTCGTTTCGCGCTCAAAAAACTTGCGCAATGCGTAGACAGAACAAATCTGAGAACAGCTAACCCCATCTTAAGACAGGACAACTACAATGAATAGCAAAGGGAAGATAACCCTAAATCAACATGTCCCAGGGAGTTAATAAACAGTTCTCTACCTTAGATCATCAAAAGTATTAAATAGATTTACGTCTTATGACACCATCAAAAACGACAGCAACAGATGGATAGGACACACACTGAGGAAACCTGTTGATAGCATTACAAGGCAGTCCTTGTTCTGGAACCCCCAGGGCAAGAGAGGCAGAGGTAGACCAAGAAGCACATGGAGAAGAGAGCTGGAAACAGAGATGAAAATGATAAGGAGAACGTGGAAGGAACTTGAGATGATGGCACGTGACAGGAGGACTTGGCAGGTGTTTGTTGAAGGCCTGTGCTCCTTTTGGAGTGGAAGGTTATGATGATGATATATATTAATATATTTATATATATATATACACACGGAAGAGGACAAGACGATCTCTCATCCTCTCCGCCAGTCCTGATTAAAGTTAAAAGGCACATGGTGTCTCTATATTATTATATCGCGCATCGCTTAGCGAGTGCAGGTTTGGTTGAGGCATGCAGCTTTTCCTCTCCTGGCCCGGTCAACGATCAGCGTACAATGTCAATTATTACTTAATTATCCCTTTGCGCAATTAACAAATATCGTCTGTCATTAATAGCTATTAGATTGTCGGCGTCTGTTTGTTTAGTCGTATGATATTAAACACTAGTCACTATTATAATTACACAAATGAAATATAACGTGAATTCTATGGTCCACCATCAGTCGCGCATAGTGTATTAATTAGACAGCTAAACGTATCTTCTTGGGTGAGAAAGCGGGTGATGGAAATTTACATTAACTGAACAACTGATATAAAATAGTTACGCGTTAGTTTATTTCACTAGTTTTAACGCTAGGAAATCACAGTGAATTATAATGGTAAAACTTATCACATTAAATCACGTAAATGCTAATTTCTATTACCACAAATCAGAATAACAATCCCCACAAAACTATTAACACATCTTCCACAATGGTTATAGACTACGTGTTTAGACTATCCAAAAATTCTGAGCAACAACTGATAACTGGTTTGAGAAGACGCAGTTTACATACATTATTGTCTCTCTGATCTATAGATGACATTACTTTTCACACTATAGCGCATAGCAGAAAACAGGAGACTACTTTTCCCCCGATAAAAGGTTTCCACGGTCTCTCGGTCGGCGTTGCTAATAGACAACAGAGACTTAAACCGTGTAACGGGATTCTTCCGAGATTTTCCCCGTTTCTGGAGATCAAAGCGTTATCTCCCCCTGTATGTACGAACATCAAAGGATCCTTGGGAAAATATTTCTGCCCGAGCGTACTCGCTTCAGAAGGTCCGGTGTTATCCCACGAGCGTCTGTCTGACATTCGATGATTGACAGATCAGCTAGCGTGAGAAACTCAGGTAAACAAACGGGGTTCGCTCCCCGTTATGACTGGGAGCTAGCGGAAGTTGGTAAACAACTTCGTTTGTTTACATCTCAGGGAAAAGAGGCGTGGATTAAAAATGAGTAAACGCAGGCTGTAAGTTGCATGGCTTTGCTGGCGAATCATAGACTCTGCGAGGTCACGAAAAACTGTCAGACACTGTAGGCTATATTTTCTTTTATTAAACTTCACATAGGGTCTTGGTCAGCTCTGGTTCCCTGACCCTTACGCAAGAGGTGAAAGTTCTGGGTGAAAATGGATTCTTTCCATCAGCTGAAAGTAGTGAATGCACATTGATATTCTCAAATCTCTACTTGTATTAACCAACATGTGCATATTACAAATACATCATCCACAAGCATGTATTGGCGGACTATTACTGCAATCGTCTTAGTCATAATCATCTTACATTACACAACCACATAACAACAAACAACAATACCCTCGTCCGTACATTTATTTATTTTTTTATTCAGAAAGCTGTTTGGACGCAGCAACAAACCAAAGTAAGATGTAATATTACACAGGTCCATACATTTTTACAATCCCTTTTAAAACTCGCGTGAAGAAAGTGGTTAAAAGAAAAGTGCCATTGAAGGTTCCCGCGCTGTTACTATAAAAATGTCAAGGACCATCTGTACGTGTATTTTATTTTTAGTGACTTTTACACGGAAAGGAATCAAAACGAACACATAAAACTAGTCGGAGGAAAGTAAAGAAACGAAATTGGCCACAACAGAAAATAATAGTCACAATACATAATAGCAGGATGTTGCTGCAGGAATATTGTCTATCAGAGAAAAAGAAGAAAGAAAGAGAGGGGACAGGGAAGGGGTTAGGGAGAAAGCCAGCAGTGGCAGATAAAAACGCAATGAAGATTTCATTCATCACGGGTTTTAATGTATTTATTTAAGAGTTCACCCAGCCTTATGAAAGAAATAGTTCATGAGAGTCAACGAGGAAGAAGGCGTTCTACTGATGACACCCCTCCCCATTTAGTAGCTGCGTCACACTGCTGCAATGGTATCGAGTATTTTCTCTTTCTATATCTATCTTTTCATCAAACCCATCTATTATTACAAATTTGCTATGGGTTTTTAGTATTTCGATGAAAACCATAATTGAAAGAAAGCTTGAATGTAAATGGTCAAGTAAGAAAAGTACTGTTAAATTGAAATGATGGACACACAAATGATAAGTACTAACTCAAGGATAGGATGATGCTACTGCTGTGGTTTCTGAGGTTATTTTTGACATAGGCTAGTGCAATTTAGGTTAAACAATTTACATGTAATCCTCCGAGAAAAGGTTATAGACAGCGGTGTCATTCAGCCGGTTCGACCCGGTTGTTAAAATTTTCCGGGTTAGCAAAAACGCTAGTTGAATTTCATGCATTCATTTATTCAATACCCTTCAGCTCCACAAGAAGCATATGCTTTCACTAAACGTATGCTTATTATTCCTGTCACGTGCCATTAAGGTTTTTCTATGCTTTCCTTATCATGTTGATTTCTTTCACCAGTTCCGATCTCCTCGTGTTTTTCCGTTTAGCACAGTATCTATTACCCCAGGGATTCCAGAGTCAGGACTGCCTGGTAATGCTATCAACAGAGTTCCTCAATGTGTGTCTTATCCGTTTCTATCAATCTTCTTCTCATCTCTTGTACCACTAGCTTCTGTCCACTTGCTGTCGTGAGTTCTACAGTGGTGAACTTGTCGTACCATATCAATCATTCTATTCAATGCAAGTACTCATTTATGAAAGTCTGTAACATTTTGGTTGTGGTTTCTGTTGTTCTTCGTGTTTCAGTGCCAGACTATGATATGGTTTCTGTTGTTCTTCGTGTTTCAGTGCCAGACTATGATATGGTTTCTGTTGTTCTTCGTGTTTCAGTGCCAGACTATGATATGGTTTCTGTTGTTCTTCGTGCAACTAAATTGGGGTCTCGTCTTTAATTTATCAACCACTTCTGAGTTTTGAAAATATAAATAATTCTGAGTAAGCACATTGCATGTCTATGGTTATTTTTTTTAATTAAAAAAAAAATATCATTCATTCATTTGTCATTCATTAAATATTTTTGTGTGTGAGGATGATATATATTTTATATTATTTTATGCTATGTTGTACAAATAGAAATTGTTGTGATGCGTTTTGTACCACCACGACCTAGTATGGTGAAGTCTCTAACACTTCACTCCCTTATGGCAGTATCTGTTATGGGCTACCTTCATCTTTACCACCACAATAGAACTCTGGACTCTCGCGACAAAAGTTCAGGGGCTATCAGTATGACTTGGATTGCTCAGTGGGAATAATTTGTTGTGGAAGTCAACGCGATATCCGGTTTTATTTGTGCTCTGATTCTGAGAAACTGCAAGCTGAGCTTCGAAATATGGTGGCATCAGACACTAGTCTTCCCATCTGTACATGGATACCGGACTCTGCTCTTGGACTAAGGAAGGCAATGGCAGCGAGACATGTATGTTATTCCACTTCTGGAAGGTGGACCTAGTACAGTGAGGTCTCTAGCACTGCATTCTCCTACGACAGTATCTGCTATGGGACTACCATTACCTTTACCACTACAGCAGGAGCTGTCCAGTTACTCGTTTATATCGGCTTATTTATCTTATCATTTATACGCCTGTTAAGTTCTTGCTTTACGGCGGTCTTCTGTGCAAATGGTATTACTATGGGTTATGTAATATAGGAATAACATCAGGACGAAGATTCAAGTGGGCGTTGAAAGTAATACATTTTCCTAGTCATTCATTAAACACACTTGGAACGTTAAGACGTGGAAAGAATTTGAGCTGATGGCACGTGACATGAGGACTTGGCATGTGTTTGTTGATTACCTATGCTCCTTGGGGAGCTAAAGGGTATTGACGGATTGATATATGGAAAGACCGTCAATGTGGAACAGATGGAAAGAATCAGTCGAATACCAGTGAGACAAGGAGTGAGGAAAAACTTTGATGTTGGACAAGACACACATGAATAAAATCAGTTGATAGCATTATACGGCAGTCCTTATGCTGGAACCGCCGGGTTAAGGAAAATAGAGGGAGACCTGAAAAACTAAACGAGAAGGAAACTGGGGACAGATTTAAAAAGGGAGAAAGGAGATGCAAAAAACCCGTGAATAGATGGAACAGAACAGGAAAGCTTGGCTTGATCTTGTTGAAGGCTAACGCTATACATAGAGCTGAAAGGCTATGATGATGATGATGATAACAACTGTCTATTCTAAGGTGACTTTTAATAATCGAGGTATTTGTTAGTCCCTTCTTAACTATGTGTTAAGCTGTTTTAGAAACTGAGAAAAAGACGGCGGCATCATTTTCACAGAAGGATTTCATTGTCAGCATGACGCATTCATCCAATATCCCTCGAAGAATGCCACGTTTTCACATTTCATAGTCACTATTATGACTAGGTGATTTTCATGTTTTTTACACACTCTTCTAATTGTTCATTTAAGTGTTTTTGAGCGTGAAGCCCTTCTTGGTTTACTGCAGTCAAAGAAAAACCAGATATTCTTGCCAAATATAAATATTGGATAGCTCCCTTTGGTGTTTGTTTAGAATTAGTTTACCAGAAGCTCGGCTTGACGTTTCCCTGGATCACAGAGTACAAAATAAAATGGGATATCGCGTTGACTTCCAGTACAAATTGTTCCCACTGAGCAATCCTTTTTCAAAATGATAACCCCTACCTGGTCCAGTAAAGCAAACATTAAGTTCTTAAGTACATAGGCAGTGATGGATGAAAGCTGAGCTGTAGCCACATTTTAGCGTAAATGGAGGCATCTTATACACCTGGTAAGCTTTGAAGTAAACGTATATTCGGTGTAGAAGTAAGTTTTTGAAATTGTAGAAATGGCTCTTCGTGTTAGCAGTGCCGATTAACTTTTATTCTGGTGTGCCTCGTACTAAATCATTCTGTTTTTGCTTCTTGCAGTTCCCTGCTGCTTCATCCGCGCAGTCGTGTTACTATTGTATTTCGCTTCAGCGATCACCAAATTATATTCCCATAACGATTCATTGCTAGGAAAGGTAAAGGCGACACGGTTAGCAACAGTTTTCATCATGTGAAACACCCGCACCCTCGGCTATGTTGTCACGAGGCAGAGATACACCCGGGTTCATAGCCCTGGTATGATTGTTAGATGAGGATTCCCATGCTGAGGATATCAAATGGACAAGTGTAAATATATTCCTCTGAAATGACTGCTCTCGCATCTATTCGGTTCTTTTGATCTGTCGCCTTTGTTGAAGAAGTTACTGATACCCCAAGGGTTCTGAGACGAGAAGTGAAGATAAAGCGATCTTCTCCCCATGAATGTTATGATTTGAAGCGAACAAGATATTATAGTGGGTAAAGGTGGAAGGGATAAGCCGATGGATAAACAGTTTGTAAACTGATCAACCTGCCTGTTTGATGTGTCCCCTGTCTTCCTGTCTTCCCTCACGCTACTGTAAATGTGGTGGGCAAACTTGATAACATGAGAAATCCAATAAAATGATTTTTGTCAGTTTAGATTTTTATGAGAACGTTGACCAGAAAACCTCGAATATCGGTCTTTGCTAGGAAAGTTTTCAAATGATACAAACCCTGCGTCTCAGTTTAGAATTTGCTTCGAATGACTTGTTAATAATTGCAGTTATGCAACTTTCAGACAGTTGTAATAGAAGAAAACCAAAGATACCTCTTGCGTCCATTAATTACAATTATAGCTGAAAGTGCAAAAAAAAAGAACCAGCTACATAATTAACAGTAAATAACGCTTATTTTGAGGGAAAAAAATTATCACAAAATGGTAAGTACAGTTTGGTTATAAAGTTCTTGTCCAACTTTAAACATTAATAACTTTTTATGTTCACATGATAAAAGTGTTCTGTAAATTGCATATGAAAGCATACTTTATTAAGTTATAACATAATACAATTCACGTGTTTAGGCTTCAACATAACCAACATCTTTCGTGTCAATCTTTCAATCCGACTTTTTCATCTCGTTCGCAAACTATTGCAAGCAAAAGCTTCCTACAAAAGCTAGACAAAGTCCAAAATCATGCTCTACGGTTTATAAGTGGTGCCATGAAGACAACACCGACAGATGGATGCAAAATAACAGCAATATTGAACCCTTAAACCTAAGAAGAGAACGTTCAGCTGTGGAAACATACAAAAGGTATCTGAGAATGGACACAAAGGAGGAGAATAGGAAAATGATAGAGCAGTGGCACCAAAAACACAGAATACAAAAGACATCTTTTCTTAAAAATACAAAAGAAGCTAGCATCAAACACCACCTACCAGCAGTTAGAAAGCCAATGGTAACTGTCAATAATGAACCACCTTGTTGGCAAGCAACTACTCCCACAGTAAGAACTGAACCCTCTGACTCCTCAGCAGACAAGAACACTCTAGTACCACTACTGAAAACCATCGCATTAGAAACTATAGACTCATATCCACAAGACATCATCCGTGTCTAGTAAGATGGATCTGCATTTAAAGCTACCACCAGTGCTGGATATGGCGCAGTGATAAAATACCCCAACCCGCACCCAGAAGACCACCCTTGCATCTTTGGCCCTTGCGGAGAAATTTGTTCCAGCTAACAGCACTATAAAAAGCATTGTGCCGGATAAGCTCAGACTTTGAAAGTGGCATCACTCCACCTGAGGGTATCGTTATATTCTCAGACTCAAAATCAGCACTCCAAGCCCTAGAAAACAAAATGTCTCCTGATATTAATAACATCTGTAGATTAATTGACCAACTGTTCACTTCCTATTGCGTCGAAGTTACACTCCAGTCGATCCCTGGGCATGTCGGAGTCCCAGGAAATGAAAAAAGCCGATAAACTATCCAAAAGAGGAGCAGCACTGCCCCAGTTCCCATCAAGTACCACACTGCAAACAGATCCCGAGAAACAAGTATAGGCAAGAATGGCTAAACCAGTAGGCTACCTCCCAGACAGGGCGTCCATTCTTCAAACATCAAGCTAAACCAAATCTTCAAGATCCAGTTAAACAACTGAAAAGAAGAGACCAGAGTCTAATTTTCCAGCTGAGAACAGGCCATGCCCCCGTCAATAAACATTTAAATAGAATAGACCCACTACGTGAACCAAACTGTAGGCACTGCCACCACCACGAAGAATCAGTTGAACACCTACTGTTACAGTGCCCAAGACTAACTGACCTGCGACACCAGCTACTCCCATCGCACCCAATCATTCACAATACACTCTACACATCATCACAACAACTGAGGAAGACTTGCACCTTTGTCAGAGAGGCAATGGGCTATCAAGAGCTACCTTCTCACAGCTAAAGGGATTATATCATCATCATCATCATCATCATCCCTACTGTCATTGTTCACGTTTAACGCTTCGATGCATGGCAGGGCCAGACAAGCGTATTGCCTATCCCTGAGAGATTAATTGAATAACTAAACATGATAATACCACACTGACTCCAGGTAAATCCGAGCATGAAGTGTTTGCTTAAGATTGCATAACCACTTCCGACTCGACAGCAGAATGAACTGGCAACATGGGTTTAATTGTATAGACTACGATTTGTCTAGACAAGCTGTCGAATTTGCGACACGTCCTGTCATAAAAGAGATCGGCATTGTTCTATAAACTAAGTAATCAGACTTCCGAATTACTTGGGAGAGATGATTATAGATAATTGCAATCTTGGAAGACATTTTTAAATGTGATATAAGTCGAAGATGACAACATTTTACGGATATCACAACTCCATATATGGACGATGACTGTGAATTTTTTCAAACGCACGAGTCATGGGAAATATTACTTGAGGAAAAATTGTCATAACATGTACTTTGAATGTATTGGCTGGCATTTAAGATGCCAATAAACAATCACGCTGATTGGGAGTTTTGTCGAAAACGCCACGTGGAAGCGTGGGCCGGGAACCTACGATATAACGTAGAAAAAGTTTGACATACGGCACTGCATTCCAGAAATCGTCAACGTAGACAGCTCGGAACTTGCCACATAAAAGAATATAGTTGAATTCTGAACTGATAGGACCGGACACACAAAAACGTATTAAGAGCATCTCTGTACATCAGCAGAAAACTCGCCAATATTAATACGGAACCCGTAATTCTACAGGACCACTCACAAGTCACAGATTGATTCTGAAATAGAAATAATACCCCAGACGTGTTCGAGGCATCTGTGTTAAGTTGCCAAAACTATTCTCCTGAGGAAGAAGTCTAAGATTTGTCAATTATTGAGGTAAGTATAATATATTTTTAATGCTGTGAATTTGACATGTTCATACTTGCTAGTGGAGGTTAAAGATTCAAACTAGGCTGACAACCTCAGCATGTGAAAATGATACATTCATGAACCACCACAGCAAGCGCTAGTGATTGCTTCATGCTAGTTCTCACGGAAGAACCAAAAGCAGAGGTAACCCCAGACTCCGAATGGAGCAGGGAGTGAGTGATGATTACATCAACTTGTGAATAGTTGTATATTATCATTTGGTGAATGTATGTAAATTTAATATGTTCCTTCAGGCACAAGCCACTGCCGCTGTCCAGTCACAAATTTGTCCTTAAATTAACTGACATGTTGGTGATTTTTCATCACATGCCTGAGTGATATGAAATACGCTCAGAGAGAGAGAGAGAGAGAGAGTAAAAAATCTGAGAAAACAAATGGCTGACGGACAGTGGAAAAAGGCGCCTGATTATTATCAGGCAAACAAATATTTAGCAGCGGAATTTGTTCCTTTTTTCCATATAAAGTTTGTGGTACCAGTACGAGGCGATCCGACTATTTGCGATACGACCCGAAGAGATCATTTGCTGTACTACTAGTTTGTGGTTCGAAGCTTGAGATCGACACTTGAAGATTCTTGCCTTGACTAGAAGAGGTTACTTCCTGAACTGATGTCGAAACGTACCCCACAGAGACGAATCTACGGAAAAGCAGCATCTGCACTTCAACATTTTGGCAAGTCCAATTTTTAATAAGCCAAAACCAAAGAACTGTTTTCCAGTCCTAAAACTCAGTTTCAATGACGACATTTATTTTTTCATAACCACCAGTCATATTTATTTACGTTTGTTTCAAATTAATTGATCATTAAATTTGTACATGTTGATTTTGACAAAGTCATAGTTGAATTAATTATTATAGAGCAAACTGCACACGTATGAATCCGGATTTACATGCATACACACACACACACACACACACATATATATATATATATGTATATATATATATGTATATATATATATGTATATATATATATATATATATATATATATATATATATATATATATATATATATATATATATATATAATCTGAAGAGCCATTAAGAACAATAATAATTATAAGAGGAATTTCGCTGAATTAATCAGCAGAGGAATTGAGCGGCGGTGGGTCAGATAAAATGTTAACGTGCTCAGACGCATTCAGCATTGTTCTTGACTTCTGAAATATCTTATGAAAACTCCCTCGAGGCAGAAGCATCATTATCCTTCTATCTACAACTCTGCCAAGAGTAATCTTGTGCGAAGGTAGACACCTTTGAAGACCCACATTAGATACTCTTGGTTTTGGCCACTGTTAGATCACTACTGCAGAGAGCAAGAGGAGGCAACCCGTGACAATTTGGAGTCTCGTCTTGGGATTGAACTGGGACACACAAGTTTGATAAATCAATTTGTGGTCTTGTCTTGGGATTAATGAATGCGGACGTGACAATTTGGGGTCCCGTCCCGGATTATAGAACCTGAAGGTTAATTTCCCTAGAAGACTGACATAATTTTTAGATAACTTTAAAAGTATTGTCATATAGGCTTTGGATAGATCTGATCATACATGTGCCAAAAAACAGTAAATAAATAAATAATAAGGTGAAATAACTATAGAGAATAATTTAATAAGTGCTAAAAGGTACATTTTATCTAAAGTAATTTGTAAAAGGGGAAAATATAGTTCCGTGGTGAGGCTTATTTGTTGTTGTGGTTAAGTTAAAATTTTAGTCATCTAGTTACGTGAATTTGAAAGCTGCTATTGTTATATTGCATTTGTGTGTAGCCTGTAAATAGACTTTTTGCTCAGAATGGCCGAACCACAAAATCTCCACACTTTTTACTTAAACTAAAGAGATGGGTTTATTGGGCCGAGATTTAGTTGACTTTCTTGAGAAGTCATAAAGTCTGACAGTAAATGCTTCTTTGAAGGAAGAAATTCTAAGGAACGGTAACTTTGTTTGATAGTTTGAGTAGCACACTTACAAACAAACAAAAACTCACCGACAGCCGGGAAAGTATTTTACAAGTCCGATTGGATGAGTGATTAGAGCTCCGGCTCTTCGCTCGGCTCGAAACACGGTATCGTCACGCACCAGTCTACCCAGCTGTAATTATCTGACTCTGCTTTACATTTAGGTAATGCAAAGACAGCGAAGACGGAAACTGATCCCCCCATCTCTCGAAGCTGGACCTCGCATAGTAAGTCTCTAACTCTTCGCTCCCCGACGGCAGTACATGTTATAGGACTAAAAGAAAGAAGATAATAAGACCATTTTACCTTTACGCGCGTGAAACTCGTGGCGCGCTCTCTTTTCGGTGGGCTTGCCAGGTCTTAGCCGCTTTTACGGGTTGTGCCCATTTTAGAGCGTCCAGTTTTTAGAGCTTTTTTCATTTCTATTACTGGTATAATAAACAATCAGATGGTAGAAAAATTAGAGGCAACAGAAACAATTGTTGATAACAAGGTTGCAATAAAATGCTTTTAACAGGCCCCCAAAAAAGTATGTACTCAGAAAAATAGAAGAAAGCCTACAATTAATCGTCAAGACCAGGCGAAGACCGCGCAATCAATGTTCTGTTCTGTTCAACATGTCTGAGAAGAGAACAATTAGAGAACATGCTTACAATTGATACGTTTAGTTTTTTTTTTAAAGTAGGGGGTATGAAGAGGGACAGGGGAAAGATAGAGAGAAAAATGCCTGGTTAAAATGACCCAAAGGCGTGGGAAGAAGCCTACACTGAAAATACGGCTGCTCTAAGGCACCAGACACCCTAGGACATGGGTTCAGCATGCAGTGGATAATGATGAATTTATTTAGAAATACAAAGTAATTTTACGCAAATTATAGGGTACCAAGAATTTCAATATAGAATGATAATTTTTATTGTGACTTATATATCGAAGATAGTCATTAAAATCTCATTATGTCATTAAAGATATTAAAATCTTATTTATTTTAGAACACGAATATTATAACTAGACAATGACGTCTCTGTTATTAATAATTGTATCTTCTACATTCAACCGCTAAACGTTCTAGGATGGGGGGATATAAATATATACGAGGGGGCTTCAAATGAAAACCTTAAATATTTTTTTTCTAGATTTATTAAGAAAACGTGACACACAACTGTATCATTTTTTCGACGTAGTCACCATTGCATTCTTTCCAAGTCCCCCAGATCCTACAAAGTGCATGGATTCCTCTAGAAAAAAAATTCTTTCGGTCGCGTGAGTAGCCACTCATGCACCACCTGCTGCACCTCTTCATCGGACTTGAAAGTCTTTCCTCCCATCGTCTCTTTGAGTGGTCCAGAGACGTGGTAATCACTTGGGGCTAGGTCTGGCAAGTACGGCGGATGAGGAAGACACTCAAACTGTAGGTCCTCGATGGTTGCAACCGCTGCACGGGAAGTATGGGGCCGAGCATTTTCATGTTGCAACAAGACACCTGGAGTAAGTTGCCGTGGCACCCACCTTGCACAGACTTTGTGGAACTGGAGCATATCATGGATGATGTAGTGTGCTGAACCTTGACTGACGTCCAGAAGTGCGGCTATTTCATTCACGGTCACTCGGCGATTTTCCATCACGGTGCGTTCAACTGCTGCAATTGACTCTGTGGTCACTACTCGGTGTGCCTGACCTGGTCGAGAAGAGTCTGTCACAGAACTCACGCCGTTTCGGAATTTCATACTCCACTCGTACACTTGCTGGAGTGACAGGCATGCATTACCGTACTGGACCTTCATTCGCCGATGAATTTCTATAGGTTTCACCCCTTCGCTGTTAAAAAAACGGATAACAGAACGCTGCTCCTCTTTGGTGCATGTCACTAGTGGGGCGGCCATCTTTAAACTCCTAATGTGACGTCATTTGGTTCGTCTGCACCGTGATGCCACCTGCAGGACACTCTTGACGTCCTTAGCAACAATACTGCCAACTTTCATGACAATGGCACGGTGTTTCGAATTTCTATCGGGCGGGGAAGGGGTGTGTATATATACGAGGGGCGTTCAGAAAGTAATGCACCACATCGTTTTTCTCAGGAGCTGTTTATTAAAAAAGCATGAATTTTATACACAATATACATGGATATGTCATGTAAACATCGGTATCATTCAACATAATCCCCATCAACTTGTACGGCTTTATGCCAGCGCGAAACAAGTGCATGTATTCCTAGCCTGTACCAGATTTTGTCTTGAACATGTAGCCATTTCTTCGCTGCATGAATCACTCCTTCATCATCTTCAAACCTTGTCCCACGGAGTGCATCTTTAAGTGGACCAAATAGATGAAAATCAGAGGGTGCCAAATCAGGACTATAGGATGGATGGGGTAGTACAGTCCAACCCAATTTGGTGATTGCTTCCCGTGTTGCCAGACTTGTGTGAGGGCGCGCATTGTCGTGAAGGAGAAGCAGGTCTGCTGGATTCTTGTGAGGCCGAACTCTGCGAAAACGTTGATTGAGTTTTTTCAATGTCTTAATGTAAGCTTGCGAATTGATTGTCTCTCCTCTTGGCATAACGTCCACAAGAATCACACCTTCAATGTCCCAAAAGACAGTGATCATGACCTTTCCAGCTGAAGGAATTGTCTTGAATTTCTTTCTTCTTGGTGATTGCGGATGATGCCACTCCATTGACTGTCTTTTTGTCTCAGGTTCAAAATGATGTGCCCAGGTTTCGTCACCTGTAACGATCTTAGCCAAAAAAGTTCTCTCCATCAGCATTGAAACGCTCCAACAATTCAGAAGAAATTGCTTTCCTTTGCAATCGGTGGTCATTTGTGAGACTTCGAGGAACCCATTTTGCGCAAACCTTAGAAAATCCGAGAGTTTTTTATAACTGCATTTGCACTACCAATGCTGACTGACAGCTGTAAGGCCAATTGTTGAGTAGTGATTCGCCTATCAGTAAGAATAATGCCCTCAGCGCATTTCAACATTTCTGCGTTGGTGGCTGTGGCAGGACGTCCACACCGCGGCCGATCAAGCAGCTCCGTATCTCCCCTTCCTGATTCTTTGATTCTCGAACCGAGCGACTGACTGTACTCCTGTCGACTGCAAAACTTCCATATACAATCACATAGACGCCTTGTGAATGTTTACCAGTTTCCTTCTCTGCTAAAGCGTCGGAAATTCTATCACAATTCGCATGTTTATAAAACGCAAGTTGCTAACCACGCCCATTTCAACGGTTTAGGGCAGCCGTATTTTTGACCGGTCATCACTGCCGATGATATTAGCGGTGCAAGTTGAGTGCACACGGGGGAACATGCCATATTTGAAGTTGAATTTCAATCTTCATTATTAGCTGAGAAAAACGAAATGTGCCTACTTTCTGACGCCCCTTCGTATGTTTAATCACAGGGAAGCCGTTCCAGGCTATTCATACAGTAAACATTTCTTCGCCATGCATTATTTATGCCTCCATCTATTTCTCTCGAGCGTCCAGTTGATAGAGTGGTTAGAGGGCTGGTCTCTCGCGGGCAAAGGTGTTGTTGTTTAACTAAGGCATCCAATACCAAGTTGAAGACTCCTTGATATTATCTACAGTGTAGATTTAGGCTTTTCCTGTAGCTTTTTTGCAATTTCGAAACGTAGAAGACTTGAAGTTATGAGCTCCAGTTTCTCCAGCTTGGCTTGCATTTAGAGGATCATCACATCTGGTCTCAAGCTAGGAAGTAGAAGCGCGTGGAATGGTGTGCATTCCCCGCCATCCTAGGGGGCTCTTCAAATATGCAGAGCTAAAATACTGAGCTCTGGTTCTGGGCTCTGCTAAGGAATTGTCACACCCTACACAGAACCACTTCTCAGCTCCCCCCTGCCTATCATGGGACCCATATTGAGATCCTCCTGGATGCAGCCAACTAGGTAAAAGCCAGAATCTGGGCCTCAAGGTATTCCTCCAAGTTTAGTTTGCAATGCTGGGTTCTTAATATGTTTCATTACAAGTGGAAAATCAAAGGAACATGCACTGAAATGTAAAATGTTTATTTATTTCAAACATACAGTTCAAACAATGAGACTACATAAGTCTTTAAACTTGATCTTCAACCCCCCCCCCCTTCTTTTAAAAAATAAATGCTGAATCCTTTTTATTTTTTAAATGCTGAATCCTTTTTCTTTTTTAAATGCTGAATCCTTTTTTTTAAATACGATTTTGTCTCGTTTTGAGGAAACACGCTACGTTCAGTTTAGACCCTAGGTGGCTGGTTATATTAGGACATACATCCAAATATTCACGGTCTTTCAGTCTAAATTACTTACTAAATGAATGAAGTACTATTTTTATTTGGAAACCGTTTCTCTGCCGTTGCTGGAAAGACAACTGCACCCATTATATAAAGCGTCCGATTGGCAGCGTGGTTAGAGAGCTGGCCTCTCGCTGTATAGGCACTGGGTTCGAATCACAGGGCGTCACGGTCCAGTTATAAATGGATAGCCTACCTGACTCCACTCTTGAGTTATGGAAGGCAAAGGCAACGAGGAAGGGAAGCAGACATCAGACTTGTCGAAGCTTGACCTCGTATATCGAAGTCTCTAACACTTCACTCCCTTACGGTAGTATGTGCTATGAAATTGCCCTTACCTATTTTTAATGTCAATAAATCTCTGACTATCACTGATAGTAATCATTCACTCTTGTTCTGTGGTTAGTGCTGAAATGTGGCATTACTTATTTACTTTTTCCTTCCTCTGTTGCCGTGAAGAGTAATGAGAAGACGAAGTTTGCGTTCCCGAGCCAAGCCTGTTACCTTGGCTGCTGTGAACCCTTGTCGTTGTAGGATGTTTGTGATGTTGTAGGGTGTTTGTGTCGTTGTAGGATGTTTGTGATGTTGTAGGATGTTTGTGATGTTGTAGGATGTTTGTGATGTTGTAGGATGTTTGTGATGTTGTCCGTCCACCTGCCTCTCGGTCTTTCCTCGTGTTCTAGTCTTCTTCTTCTTTGATCCTTAGCCGCCGACCGTCAAAGCAGTCAGTGGCCATTACGCCTGGTGGCGTCTTGTAGGGCAACAACAAATTGATTCCACTTTGCTCGGTCGGCGGCCATCCTTCGTACAGTGCCCCAACTCTGGTTCATTCTTTGCATCTCAGCCTCCACAGTCCTCCGCCTAGTTGTTTTTGGTCGGCCTCTCTTTCGTTTTCCTTCAGGAGTCCATAGCATAGCTGTTCTTGTGATGGCATCGGGGTCTCTTCTGAGGACATGGCCAACCCAGCTCCAGCGTCTGCCAGCTATGATGGTGTGCATGTCCTCTTGCGTGCTCCGGGTAAGCATATCTTGGTTGGTGATGATATTCGGCCAAAAGATTCGGAGAATTTTTCTTAGGCATCGTGTTCTAGTGGTGATATTGATAATGATGTATGATGTGAGATACAACATGTAAGGATCGCTGATGCGCAGAAACCTTTCAGTGAATATTTACTACCTTCCAGTTGATCTAGTCACACTTTTTATTGGTGCTTGTGCAGCAGAAATATTGAGGCACGCTTGTAAGAACCTGAAGACTCCGTGTCGTCCTGCTCGTTTGCCTTGAAGAAGTGTTGGGAAGAGAATGAAACTAAACATTAATGGCAAATATAAACTCTGAACTGCTAAATTAGGCAGGCACCTCAAGTCATTGTGAACTGCTCGAACATTTGTTGACAAGTGGAATGACGATCTCTTAAGGAGTTTTTGTATCTTGTATCAGGTTCGGCGAGACGTTTGAAGTGCCCCTCTTTTCCGACTTAAGCACCCTCTACGGTGTCTGAAAGGTGAGAACTATTGTGACCAAAACAACTTCTTTATAAAAACGGCGACATGAAGCCGCTGACAGACACTCCCCACGCGTCGCTTTGTTCACCATGCTTGGTCCACTGAACACCGGAGTCGAAGAAAAAAAAGGTGCGACTGTTCCAGACGAAGGTGTCTGACTGTTGGTCAAGAGGTGAGATTGACAAGAGGGCCGTTCTCAGATGAAAGTGCAGTGTTAATGCGATTATCAACTATCTGGGGCAGAAAGTAGTCAGCATGCCGAGTCAACGCTCCATAGACTTCCAACCAGGTGGAAACACAGCGAGGCGTCCTGTTGTATTTAGAGCTCTGTCCTTCTTCCCCGCCCAGCGTTAATGGCCGCTCTTTTAGCAGCCAACTCTTTCAGCACGCCTGAAAATGCGGAAAAATTTTTGAAAGCAAAGTCTGGTCGGAGTTTCGATACCTTGGACAAAGAACCAGCGAGAAGACGAGATTTTCAAGTCATCAGCGGCGCCAAATATTTGCAATGGTTTATAAATGTTTATTCTAGCTCGAAAATGTTCGACGATAATGGCGCTTTCATCGTTCATGAGCACTGTGATTAATTAGATTAATGTAGCATTAAGTTGTTGAATTTTTTAAGTTAAAAGGGTAAAGGTAAGCGTAATCCCATACCAGAAAGTGAAGTAGGGGAGTGAAGTGTTAGAGACATCGCCATGTTTGGATAAACTTTTTTATCAGGTGGGGTGACAGGTTTCCTTACACTTCTTCTTCTTTGATCCATAACCGCCAACCGTCAAAGCAGTCAGCGGCCATCACGCCTGGTGGCGTCTTGTAGGGCAGCAACAAATTGATTCCACTTTGCTCGGTCGGCGGCCATCCTTCGTACAGTGCCCCAACTGTGGTTCATTCTTTGCATCTCAGCTTCCACAGTTCTCCGCCAAGTTGTTTTTGGTCGGCCTCTCTTTCGCTTTCCCTCGGGGGTCCATAGCATAGCTGTTCTTGCGATGGTATCAGGGTCCCTTCTGAGGACATGGCCAACCCAACTCCAGCGTCTGCCAGCTATGATGGTGTGCATGTCCTCCTGGTTACTCCGAATAAGTAGTTCTTGGTTGCTGATGGTGTTTGGCCAAAAGATTCGGAGAATTTTCCTTAGGCAGATTGTGTGGAAGGAGGACAGTTTCGACATTTCCTTCTCTGTTACTCTCCAACATTCCGCACCATAGAGAAGCACAGAAAGTACGCAGCTCTCATACAGTCTTAATTTGGTGTTTGTGCTGTACTGGGAAGACTTCCAAATGTTGTTGAGAATAGCAAAGGCTGTTCTCGCTTTATTCATTCTGTTGTTAATGTCCTTGCTTGTTCCGCCGTCAGGTGTTACTATGCTTCCTAGGTAAGTAAATGTGTCTGTCTGTTCTAACTTCTGGTTCCTTACTGTTATTGGCTCAGGATTGCCCACATTTAGTGTCATGACCTCTGTCTTCTTCAGATTGATGTTCAGGCCAACCTGCTGGCCATACTTATTCAGTCTATCAGTTTTGTCTTGAATGTGTTGGTGTGAATGCGCGAGCAGTGCAATGTCATCTGCATATTCCAAATCTTCCAGTGTAGAAAACGTTGTCCATCTAATTCCCCTTGGACTGCCCTCTGTTGTCTGGCGCATCACCCAATCTATGACTGTCAAAAATAATGTTGTTGATAAGGGGCATCCCTGTCGTACTCCTGTTTTCACTTCGAAAGTTACATTACTCGATCCAACACTGCACGTAAAGTTAGAATAGAGGCTTTTTATAATGGAAACAATGCGGCTGGGAATTCCATAAGCCCTCAGAATTTTCCATAGGCTGTCCCTGTGTATGCTGTCGAAAGCCTTTTCAAAATCAACAAAGTTAATGTACAGCTGTCTCTGCCATTCTGAGCACTGCTCTATAATGTTCCTGAGGGCAAATATATGATCTGCACATCTTCTGTTCTTTCTGAAGCCCGCTTGTTCTTTCCTCAGTTTATGGTCAACTGCTTTTGAAATTCTCTGGATGATTATCCTGCCTAGTATTTTGCTGGGAACTGAGAGGAGGGTAATTCCTCTCCAGTTGTTGCAGTCTGCAAGGTCGCCCTTCTTGGGCAATTTGACAATTGTTCCTTTACTCCACTCTGTTGGTGTTGTCTCAGTTTCCCAGACTTGTGCAAATAGTGGTTCTAATAGTTCTGCTGCTAGTTCAGGGTCTGTCTTGAATAGCTCAGCATTCAGATTGTCGTGACCAGGCGCTTTTCCATTTTTTAGCCCTTTGATAGCTGTGATAATTTCTTCTTTTCGTGGAATGTCTGTATTTACGTCTAAGTCACTTTCAGCCTCAGGAACATTCAGCTGAGTCTCTGGTGGTTCCTTATTCAGTGTTTCTCTGAAGTGCTCTGCCCACCTTGTTTCCTGCCCCTGTGCTGTGGTGATGAGATTTCCTTGCTTGTCTCTTACTAACGTTATGTTGTTTGCACCTCGTTTTCCACTGATAGCTTTAGTTATTTTATAAACTGTGCTTTGTTCATTTCTCAGTGCTGCCTCTTCTGCCTGTCTTGCAAGGTCATCCAGAAATGTCCTTTTGTTAGCACGGGTTTGACGTTTTACTTCCTTGTCCAGCTGACTGTACTGTTCACTATATATTGCCTTTAACCTGGGAGACTTAGCTTCTGTTTTCTTCCTTTTCATTTCCTTTCTCTTCGCTATGGTGTTTAGCGTTTCTGGTGTTATCCAGTCTTGGCTCTTTCTTTCCTGGAATCCCAAGCATGACTTGCTGCTTTCTTTATATATTGTTGAGATGGTGTTGAATTTCTGGTCCACATCATCGGTCTCTGTTCTTTCCTGGCTTTTGGTAATCAGATATCGTCTCTTTACGTCGACCACAAACGCTTTTCTGGTGAGGGGGTCCTTAAGTTTCGTGATGTTGTATCTTTTCTGTTTGACTGCAACTGGTCCAGCAGCTCTGAGTTTCACCTTCAGTCTTGCTACTACTAGGTGATGATCACTTCCCACATCTGCGCCTCTTCTTACTTTCACGTCTTGTAGTGCATGTCTCCATCTGCCATTGATCATTATGTGATCTATCTGGTTTTTGTCTCGTCCGTTTGGTGATTCCCATGTTAACTTGCGCACTTCTTTGTGTTGAAAAAGTGTTCCTCCGATGACCAGGTTGTTAATACTGCAGAAGCTTATTAATTTGTCCCCATTCTCATTTACTGTTCCACTGCCGCATTTCCCCATTACTCTTTCGTTATAATTATTGTGTGTTCCAACTTTCGCATTTAGGTCTCCCATTACTATAATAAGATCGTACCTGGGTACAGTTTCCATTTCCTTTTGTACCTGTTGATAGAACTCGTCCTTAATCTCTTCGTCGCTGTCATTTGTTGGTGCATAACATTGTATAATTGTGGTGTTGGTGAATCTCCCTCTCAGTCTTGCTCTTATTAGTCTGTTGTTAATGGGTTTCCATTCCAGTAGAGATCTTTCCATTCCTTTCTTAAGGATAATGGCTACATCTTCGTTGTGCTGACCGTCCTCTCTACCAGAATAAAATACTGTTTCCCCTGTAGCTGTTTTTATTCTCCCCATCCCTGTCCATCTGCTCTCGCTTATTCCCAGGATATGTAGTTTGTAGTTCCTCATCTCTGCTGTAATCTGTCTCAGCTTTCCTGCCTCGTTCATAGTTCTGACATTCCAAAAACCAATTCTGGTTTCGTGTTTTGCGGTCTGGGCATCCGTTTTCATGCCAGTGGCTTCCTTTCGGCTTTCACCACTGTCAGTCATACGAGCCTGAGACTCCGGATGTCCGTCCCGCATCAAAGTATTTCCATTTATTGCTGTTTCCGTAACGTGTGTGATTTTTTACACAGACAGGGGTGTCGGCCCTGTGCTAAAACCCACAACCTGGAGGACCAGGGTACCAGCTTTTGTCTGACCCCTACCCACGCAGACCAGTCCAGCATGGTTGAACCTACCAGGAGTAAAACTCCCACTGGCATAGCTCTGGGGATTGTCAGGGTACACAAGCTGCCATACCGCTACAAGGTATAGGTACCATTGATGGCAGTTTCCTTACACGCTGTATACAAAAGGTGCTGAACCTTTTTCCTTATGAGCATGTTCTACGAAAACGCGACATTTGAGGTAACATTTTACCTTTTTTTAAATAGTTTATAATGTTGAGGAAAAATGATTGCCAAATAGCATGAAGTTATAGATGTGGACACATCATTATCTACATCAATTTAGTTTCATAAAGTATGGCAGCGTTCTTGAATGTCAAGCTTGCGCAGATCAACTAACAGAGTGGGATCAGAGAAGTTTATATATATATATATATATATATATATATATATATATATATATATATATATATATATATATATATATATATATATATATATATATATATATATATATATATATATATATATATATATATATATATATATATATATATATATGTGTGTGTGTGTGTGTATGTGTGTGTGTGTGTGTGTGTGCGTGTGTGTATCGCAAGATCAATAAAAATAAACTAGAAAACAAATATATACAGGAACTTATACGAATAATAAAAAGATAAGTAACTGTGGCCAGATGGATGTTAGATAGAAAATAGATATAGTTCCCAATAATGGAGAAGAGAGCTAGTGAATTAGTGGTAGGGATGGCACAGGACAAGTCAGGTAGCCAATTGCACAGTCCTAGATGGTAGCAGTAGAAGATAGCTGTGAAGTAAGTCACCTTCTCGCTAGACCTATAGAAGATAGCTGTGAAGTAAGTCACCTTCTCGCTAGACCTATAGAAGATAGCTGTGAAGTAAGTCACCTTCTCGCTAGACCTATCCAATGTTTGAAAGGTGTCTCTAGTAATAGTTGGTGTGAAATACAGCTCGTTAATTATTCCTACCAATTTAAATATTAAATAATTCTCCTAATTTCCACGCAATAACACAATTTCAAACAGATACTTGAAATTAAACAAAATCAATATACTGCGATTTACAAAATATATCTGTACATTTATGTATTAAAATAGAAGTTTGGTAAAAATTGCAGAAACGTATTTACACAAATCACAACACGGAACATTCTAATGTGTCAATATGTTTGTTCGTCATTTTGTTTGTTTGTATGTTCGAGGGTGTTACCTTCTTGTGGCGAGGCGCGTCCTTTCAACCTAATTGGTTGTATCATAGCGCAATTTGCCAGTCAAAAATAAGTGAACTCTGTTAACTGAAGAGATGTGTTGATAACCTCTAAGCCCTGAAAACGGCTACTAGCTTCTTTCAGCTAGCATGAAGAAGCCCTGAAAAGGACTGCTAGCCCAGTCAGCGTTGATAGATACTAAGACATGAAAAGGACTAACATTATCCACCTGCTAGCATACAACCCTAAAAAGGAGTCACCAGCTACGCCAACGCTGCCAGTACTTTCTCAGTTTTTCAGCGAAACACCGGTTGTATGTGAACTCTCGAGCAATCCAAACAGATTGCTAGTCCGTCCAGCCTCGATAGATACTAAGTCCTGAAAAGGACTAACATTATCCATCTGCTAGCCTGAAGCGGTATTGTATAAAAATTTATAACACAAAAGGAAGGGAAACCCGAGGCCTGTAAACAGTAAATAAATATTAGACAAACATAAAGGTATGTTTTCAGGCACTCGTAAGAAATAAAGAAGTAGAACACTAAACAACAAGAAAACAACAGACGTGGGTGGATTTCCCAGGACTCGAACCCCGGACCTTCCGTGCGACAACACCGCCTAGCTATGCAAGCGAGTCACACTATCCTCCCGGCCATCTAGGCATCACATAAATGATGCTTCGATGACTGGTCATTAGTGCGAACCGCAAGACACAACACCGGAAGTTTACAATGGGCAGCCCAGCCTATTAATGACGCAATCACTTCTGTTGTTCCCCTATTATACAGTACAGGTCAGTCCACACAAGACAAAGACCTTAATATTGTGTTTAGTAAATGATAGTAGACTTAAGAACAGTAAGTATAGAACAGAGGGTAGGTTTTTGGTATTGTATAAACATTTATAACACATAAGGAAGGGAAACCCGAGGCCTGTAAACAGTAAATAAATATTTTTGTCTAATATTTATTTACTGTTTACAGGCCTCAAGACGTTTCACTCTAAACCACCCAAACAGAGAATAAATCATCAAATTGACACACACAAAAAACAAGATTGAAATTAAAATGTCCAATACTCATAGCGGAAGAATTAATACAAAAAGTGTCTGACAGTCCAACAAATACAATCCCTATACTGCCCCAGTCAAAAACCAAACTTCTTGACCACTCAGTAAACAAGTGAGCAGACCCTAACACCCTAAAACTCTGTGCATTGTAAACCATCGACTCCTACCCTACAGACTGGATCCATATGTACACAGACGGGTCAGCTTTCAATGCCACCGTCAATGCAGAGTATGGCTTTCATAATATTTTCAGACAGGACAAAAAGCCAGCTGTCTGCACCTTGTGGATCATACTGCTCGATGCTGAGATTCAGGCCATGTCGGAAGCCTTGTCATTCAAGATACAAAGACAAAACAGCACATCCAAAAAACCTAGTCCTCTTCTCTGACTCGCTATCTGCCCAACAAGCGCTTGAAAATTGGATCCCATCAGCCGAAACAAACCACAGCCAGCATACTTAAAGAAATCAATGTACTTGTCTCCTATTGCATCAACACAACTCTACGGTGAATACCGGGCCATATAGGCATCCGAGGCAATGAGAGTGCTGACAAACTAGCAAAGAAAGGAGCAAGTATGCCGCAACCGAACATTCCCACCAACTTAAGAACCACAAAATACATGATACACAACAACAGCAAACAGCAATGGATGGACCGCTGAGCCACTGGCTCAACTGCAAGAGCATTATATGCAGAAAAGTCTCAGCTAAACCCCAGAGATAGTATCAACAACTTAAGCTGCAGAGACTAGAGTACATTCTTCAGGTTGAGAACACGACATGTACCTCTCAACAAGCTTTTGCACAGAGTGACCTCAGTCCATGCACCATACTGCAACCACTATAACAGACAGAAGGAAGAAACAGTAGAACACCACCTCCTGGAATGCCTGACAGTAGCAGACCTGCGGAAGCAATTGCTACCACCAAACCCCTCCATCACCGACACCCTCTATGGAGATACAATGCAATTGAAAAAGACATGTACCTTCATTACCTGGCACAAGAAAAAATAAGAATGAAAACTCGTAACCTAGGGAATCGGAAAAGTCAAAAGTCAAGCCACTGTCTCGCCTTTCATCTTGCCAGATGTCGAGTAACGACTTCTCACCGACTTTTTCTTCTGTCTATTATTTTATTCCTCTACAAATTTCTCCTATCACTTGAAACAAGAAATAATTTCTCTTCGGATATCTTTTTCATTCGTATAATGATAACGTCTCTCTCTCTATAGTCTTATAGTACACAGTATTCGCTAGCTCAGGATTCTCACGGCCAAGGGCAAAAAATTATTCCCCTAGCCACCGAAAGTCATTCCACTGGGAAGGTGAAAAAACAGTGCTACGACCAGCCCGGAAGTTGACCCTTTGTTTGTGTCACGACTGGACGCACGTAAATCAGGGAAGGAGCAGGAACCCGGCCTCCAGCCGCAGGCACTTGCACAGGGGATACTAGGGCCAGTTAAAATGAAGATAACTTGATACCCCGGGGACCAAAAAGAATTTGCAACAATGCCACCCAAGAGGTCACCCACCCCTGCCCGGGAACAGCCATCCTGGAATTGTGGAGAGAATTATAAGTCATTCTACTTGTAACCATCGCTCGAAGCAGAAGCGTATGGGCCTCAATCGAGGCTACTTTGTGGTGGCAAAATCCGTGAGGGTTCAGTTGAGCGAAGTAAGTAGATCTAATACTGCTAATTTTATAACATGAATAATCATATGTTTATCCACAGCAGTACCTTTTGTTAAGCAAAGTTTTAAATGTATTTCCATTTTCAGTGACAATAATTGTTATTTGCGTAGTTACGGATCACTCAAACTAATGTATGAGTTTGCTGAGGTCATAGACCTAATTAACCACTAATCTTTATCTCACATCCGGGCAGAAATAAAACAGGGTTAAATAATTGATGTATATTATTGTTGTTACTTTGGGATTTGCATATTGACCCAAGCAAAACAGAAGTATAGGTGGTCCTTCTATTTTCTATTTCTTATAAGGCTTCAGTGTTCTCTGTCTAGACTACAAACTTGGTAAAAGTTCTCAATCACTTCGTCTCCCTTTGTCTCATTAATGTATTTTTCATAATGGAATGTTCTTTACATGTATTTAGTGCAATCCTATGCATATACCATGTTGTATGACTGAAGAACTATTTTATTATCAGTTATATGAATGTTATTTTCAACAGAAACCAGGACTTTAAGAATGTTTACAAGTATTTAGCTATTTAATGAATTTACCACTTGACTGACAAAATGTATGTCAGCGGTTCTCAAGCCTTGAGACCATGACTACCCTCCAATGATTTACTGCTCGAGTAGCAAGAATGTAAATCAGTGGTTCTCAGACCTTGGCAGCAATGCCACCCCAACATGTTAAATCAGCATAGGAAACTATTACCCGGTGGTTCTCAAACCATTATTGACAGTGACACCAAAAGTAAAATACTGCTCTATGGGCACTAGGTGAACCTGTGGTTCTCAGCCATTTGATGACCCCAGCCCATACCTCACAGTTTGTGAAACTCATTGCCCACATGGGGAAAACCACTGCTGTAAATAAGTAGACAGTCAGATAGAGACTGAGAACTCAAGATACGCTATAATGTCAGTTAAGAAGGAGTATTTCATAGATAATAGATCACACACTGTTACTGAATGGTAGTTAGCATTGTGTTAATTTAATTTCTGATGGACGCTTACCGGCCATCAGACTTAGGAGATGATTGCTCTTGAAACCACTAATGGGACTTCAATTGTTTCCAGTCCACCCAGGTTGCGGTTACAAGGTACTAACCCAGGTTGCGGTTACAAGGTACTAAACCAGGTTACGGGTCCAGGGTACAAACCAGGGTACGAGTCCACTGTACCAAAGATTACCTTACCAGACCAAACCATATCTTGTTACCCAGTAACCCATTCCATACCACACATCCCATAAGCAGAAGAGGTATTCAGCAGAGGTGACTTACCCCATCCTTATCTGTGATGTGCACTCAGGGAAGCAAACTCTGACACCCTCTGACACCTAAGTGCTGGGGCAGACCAAACCAAGAGAGTCCGAACACAAATCATCTCCGCAGCTACTACAGGCTTCTGGAGAGATGAGTATAACACCTACCAGCAGTACAGCAATAGAAGAGATCTTCTGGTCCATATGATGACATACTAGTTGTTTTTTTTCTAAACAGTAGAGCTAAACTTTTTTTCCTACTTATATGTATATTCAGATATGTGAGAATCTATACCCTTTTATTCAATTTAACTTAACATCGTCTGTTGTTAATTTTTCTTGTTAACTATATTTGGGCTGTATTTTGTTTTAAATATAAATCTACACCCTGGGGGCTGAGCCATAATTCAATTAACTTCTATTGGGTCGGGATATTTTAAATGTGGCTGGACACCAAATCTCTTTCTCAACCTTATGTGCTTTACACAGTCCTTTTGTAGGATTCCTGAGGAAGATTTTATCATCCAGAAAATATCCTGTTTAGTTGCCAGAATTCTCTTTTAAGTAAATTTTTAGTACACTATTTCCCGAGGAGAGGCACTCCCATTACGAACTCGTAAACTATCAATAAGACATTATTATCTTTATCCTTCCATTCCATCCAAGCTGTCCTTCTCCTCAAAATCACTCCACGACACCAGACCACATCTGTACGCTTGCTTGCGAGTTCAGTGCTCATCAGTCGCTAAAAGTGGGTGGGCTCTCGTAACAAACTCTTAGGCTCCGTACTGGATGTTCGGTGATAAGAAAAACCATGGCTTGTGAGTAGGCGCCTGATAAGAGAAATTATGTACTCCTTGTCACAAAGTTATCTCTCTTTGCAAACCGTGGTATTTTTCCGTGCACAAACTTACTGGCTCTCGGTTTATTGTGTCATTGTCTGAAGACTCCGGGCGGTTTCCTTTTAATCTCTTCATTCATTGTCTCGTTATGTACACGATATGTTCTCTCGCCGCCAAAATTATGCAATCTGGAAACAATAAATCCTCTGCGCGACTCTTTTTACGAATGAGTAATGGGGAAATGCGGCAGTGGAACAGCAAGTGAGAATGGGGACAAATTAATAAGCTTCTGCAGTATTAACAACCTGGTTATTGGAGGAACACTTTTTCCACACAAGGAAGTGTACAAGTTAACATGGGAATAAACAAACGGACGAGACAGAAACCAGATAGATCACAAAATGATCAATGGCAGATGGAGACATGCACTACAAGACGTGAAAGTAAGAAGAGGCACAGAAGTGGGAAGTCATCATCACCTAGTAGTAGCAAGACTGAAGGTGAAACTCAGAGCTGCTGGACCAGTTGCAGTCAAACAGAAAAGATACAACATCACGAAACTGAAGGATCCCCTCACCAGAAAAGCTTTCGTGGTCGACGTAAAGAGAAGATATGAGATTATCAAAAGCCAGGAAAGAACAGAGACCGATGATGTTGACCAGAGATTCAACACCATCTCAACAATATTCAATGAAAGCAGCAAGTCATGCTTGGGATTCCAGGAAAGAAAGAGCCAAGACTGGATAACACCAGATACGCTAAACACCATAGAGAAGAGGAAGGAAATGAAAAGAAAGAAAACAGAAGCTAAGTCTCCCAGGTTAAAGGCAATATATAGTGAACAGTACAGTCAGCTGGACAAGGAAGTTAAACGTCAAACCCGTGCTAACAAAAGGACATTTCTGGATGACCTTGCAAGACAGGCAGAAGAGGTAGCACTGAGAAATGAACAAAGCACAGTATTCAAAATAACTAAAATCATCAGTGGAAAACGAGGTGCAAACAATATTACATTAGTAAGAGATAAGCACGGAAATCTCATCACGACAGTAGAGGGACAGGAAACAAGATGGGCAGAGCATTTCAGAGAAACTCTGAATAAGGAACCACCAGAGACACAATTGAATGTTCCTGAGGCTGAAAATGATCTAGTTAATACAGACATCCCACGAAAAGAAGAAATCATCACAGCAATCAAAGGGTTAAAGAATGGAAAAGCTCCTGGTCATGATAACTTAAATGCAGAGCTATTTAAGACAGACCCAGAGCTGGCAGCAGAACTATTAGAACCACTATTTGCACAAGTCTGGAAAACAGGGACAACACCAACAGAATGGAAAAAAGGAAAAATTGTCAAATTGCCCAAAAAGGAGATCTTGCAGACTGCAATAATTGGAGAGGAATAACTCTTCTCTCAGTACCCAGCAAAATACTAGGCAGGATAATTATACAGAGAATCTCAAAAGTAGTAGACCACATACTGAGGAAAGAACAAGCAGGATTTAGAAAGAACGGAAAATGTGTAGACCATATATTTACCCTCAGGAACATTATAGAGCAGTGCTCAGAATGGCAAAGACAGCTGTACATTAATTTCGTTGATTTTGAAAAGGCTTTTGACAGTATACATAGGGACAGTTTATGGAAAATACTGAGGGCTTATGGAATTCTAAGCTGCATAGTGTCAATCATAAAAAGCCTTTATGCCAACTTTACGTGTAGCATTGGTCAGAGCAACCTAACCTTTGAAGTGAAGACAGGAGTACGACAGGGATGCCCCTTATCAACCACTCTATTTTTAACAGTCATAGACTGGGTGATGCGCCAGACAACAGAGGGCAATCCAAGAGGAATAAGATGGACTACATTTTCTACAATGGAAGATCTGGAATATGCAGATGACATTGTACTGCTCGCACATTCACATCAACACAGCCAGGAAAAAACGGATAGACTTAATAAGTTTAGCCAGCAGGTGGGCTTGAACATCAACCTAAAGAAGACAGAGGTCATGACGCTCAATGTGAGCAACCTTGAGCCCATATCAGTAAGGAATCAGCAGCTGGAACAGACAGATGCCTTCACATACCTAGGATGCATAGTAACACCAGACGGCGGAGCAAGCACAGACATCAACAACAGAATGAACAAAGCAAGAACAGCCTTTTTTAGTCTAAACAACATCTGGAAGTCCTCTCAGTACAGCACAAGCACAAAATTAGGATTATGTCAGAGCTGTGTACTTTCTGTGCTTCTCTATGGCGCGGAGAGCTGGAGAGTTACAGAGAAGGAAATGTCGAAATTGTCCTCTTTTCACACAACATGCCTAAGAAAAATTCTCATAATCTTTTGGCCGAATACCATCAATAACCAAGATCTGCTTACTCGGAGCAAGCAAGAGGACATGCACACCATCATAGCTGGCAGACGCTGGGGCTGGTTTGGCCATGTCCTCAGAAGAGACCCCGATGCCATCACAAGAACAGCTATGCTATGGACCCCTGAGGGAAAACGAAAGAGAGGCCGACCAAAAACAACTTGGCGGAGGACTGTGGAGGCTGAGATGCAAAAAATGAACCAGAGTTGGGGCACTGTATGAAGGATGGCCGCCGACCGAGCAAAGTGGAATCAATTTGTTGTTGCCCTACAAGACGCCACCAGGCGTAATGGCCACTGACTGCTTTGACGGTCGGCGGCTAAGGATCAAAGAAGAAGAAGAAGAAGAAGAAGAAGAAGCGTCTCTTTCAAATGGCTGTAGTGACTTCTAAATACAATATCTAAATTAGTATATAACAATATAGGGCATAAAGGCAAAGATAAGAAAGTACAAAAGAATTTTCTGCTAGAACGGTTGGTATCGCCTACGCCTTCAGATTATTATTTGCTAACGAATAGCCGAACAAAACGGTACCCAATTTTTCAAATTCGTCCTTGACATAAACACCCACTTTTCCTAGTTCTAAGAAAATATTTGCCTAAAATGCATTGTGGAACAAGGAGGGGCAAGGATAGATGAAATGCTAATTCGTTTCGCATTGATTTTAAACTAAAAGCCAACACTAGCACAGGGGCAAGCCTTGCCTTAGGGGTTTCCCCAATACAATGAAAAAGTTAGAATTGTGGACACCACGGTCATGTAAACATGTTAAGCTCTTATTATGAATGACCTAAGCTCTCGTAATTATCTCGTAAGTACACGAGAAAAGAAGTATACAGGAGGTAGTTTAAAAATAAACAACCACCATAGAAAAAAAATAGAATTTTTGAACCAAACCACATAGCCCCTTAAAAATTGTAGATTCGTGTACCTGAAGACTTGCTGACCAAGAATATGTTATTAGTTATATAAATAGTCCCTTAACTAATTAAATATTGATAAAACAATACATAGAGATCAGAGATACTGTAAGGTCAAGTCATATCTGCTTAGATTGGATCGCATATTTTTGGGGAAAAAAGTAGGTGACAGATAGGCTAGGATAGTACAGTGAATCTGATTGGGTGGCATTTGAAGTGAGACTAAATATTATTGGCTGACCTTTGAATAAACATAAATAACCTAGTAACGTAGGAAAAGTTTGAATGATATTTTTTGAAAAAGACTGTTTACCCTTGTGATATTAATAGCGATTGGCTAACTGAATCGATATTGTCAGAATAAGCGTTGGGGAGGACGCCATTTCTAAGAAAATTTTCAACAGTGATAGATGAGAGCAGGCTGTGCTTTAACATACAAGTTCTAAGCAGCCTGGGCAATAAAACAGATCGAAACTGTGTCAGTCATCGTCTCTGTGTATATTTCATTGAAAATTGTGGTAAGATTGACATTTATTAACCTTTATTTTATGTAAAAATTGAATGTGAAATAATAATATATGTCTGGGCATGAGTGGGTCTAAAGCAAACATGAGGCAAAGCCTAAAGATTGATCCACCATGTGATAGACTGTCAGAGAGGTGTAAAACTACAAGAATATGTATGATTGTCATAAAGGAGCATAACACCTCTCCTATTATATGGAAGAGATTACAGCTGGAATTGCAGTAGCGTTGTAACTATTAGGGAAAGGAATACTGGTGTACATTGTCACATCAAAAGAAAATGGTGGCATAGGTTTGTATAAGGATATGATCCTTTTGTTTGTTTGTAATGTACATGGCCTTAACTGTGGACTATTAGTGTATGCTAGATATTACGAAGGATGCATATTTCAGAGGTCCTGGGTACTGACGTTAATGTGGTACCAAACGCTTGAAAATTGATTGATTCGGGACTCTGCCTGTTTACTGCGAGCCCATGCTAGTGGCCATTGCCTATCAAACAGGGAACAGATTGTCAAGCGAGCAGAGGAAAGGTTCACATATAGTCTACGGTCAAGTTAAGTTCTCGTTCGGCACCTGAAAGCTCAACTACAGAACTTTAAAAGAACGATCTAATGACAGTGAATAAAACTGGGACAAATATGTAATAGTTCCACAAGTGACAAAATAGAAACAAACATTTCCAAAAGGACATGATTTAAAACAACAACCTAGTAGTACCACCAGCATTACCTTAAAGTAGGAGAACACTACAGGCGTATATTAGAAAAATATTATATATATGGACAAAGGATCTATTGTGCTATTTGATTGATGTAAATAATTATTTTGATTTCACTTTTAAATTGTCAGTCCTGATTACAAATAAATTTGAATCAGGATAATAAAACTGTAAAAATCTTATTTACACAAAATTCAACCACAGTCTTAAATAAGATAGCCTTTTAGAGTGTCGTCTGCATGTTATTGTGGTAGTCCTGTGTGCTGTTGCGAATAATAAACTATTTGTTTGTATGTTTGTGAATTAGTGTACATTACACTCTACATTCATAACCCTAGACACAACACGAAGTCATTTAATATACTAATACAAATACATTTTGAATGAGATAAAAAGGTGGTAGTGGAAAGGTACCCTGAAAAGTTCACATTATTATTGGGTATATTCAGGGACCTTCATAGATAATCTCATTTAATACAAATATAATAATACCTAATAATAATATTATCATCATCATCATCTCAGCCCGTACCCGTCATGGGTCGTAGGGGTGCCATGGTGGAAGCATCAGCAGACAGGGTCCTCCACTGCTCTCTATCCTCAGCAATGCGTACAAGTGTTTAAAAACCGTGTCCTGCCCATTCTTTGATGTTATCAGCCCAGGATTTTCTTTGCCTTCCTCTTCTCCGTTTACCTTCGACTGTTCCCTGGAGGATCGTTTTCGAAAGGGAGTCATGACGAGTTACATGCCCAAACCATGCAAGCTTTCGACGTTTCACTATTGACAAAAGTGGTTCTTGGTGGCCTGCATAGGTGTTTATCTTCTCTCTAACATAGACATTTGTTTTGTGCTCTTTATAGCAAATGCGCAAAATTCTTCTATAACATTTATGCTCGAAAGCCTGAATCCTTCGCTCCGTATCTGCAGTGAGTGTCAGCTCTCACACCCATACAAGAGAATAGATAATACAAGTGATTTGTATAATTTGATCTTCACAGGAAAACTGATGTTACTTTTCCAGATCACATTCAACCTTGTCATGGCAGCTGAGGCCATCTCAAGTCTTGTCTTGATTTCTTTACTTGATCTTCCACACTACATATAGTGGACCCGAGATATTTAAAGGTGTTAACTTCTTCTAACGTTTGCCCATTTAACGTAATGTTGGTCGGAACATGTTTCTTATGGCTATTCACCAATATCTTGCTTTTTTCTATATTAATTTCCATCCCATACGTTCTTGTTACTTTCTCCAGTCTAGAGGTAAGGTCTTGAAGTTCTGATTCTGATCCAGCTATCAGATCAATATCATCAGCAAAACGTAGGTTGCACAGAGGTCGGCCTCCAATCGATATGGTTGATTTATAATCGTAGAGAGCCTCCTGCATAATATGTTCTAGATAAATATTAAAGAGCACTGGGGACAGGATACATCCCTGCCGAACTCCTACAGTTGCTTTGAAAAATTCTCCAATGTCGTTGCTTGCAAAAACAGCACTGCTTGCGTCCTCGTATAGTGCTTCAATGATATCTATGATGTTGGTATCAAAATTGAATTTTCTCATTACTTGCCATAAGCCTTCATGATGTGAGAAGTAAAGGTGTGATAATAGATTTCACGAGTGAATAGTTTGAAGGAGAAGATCTGTCTCTGGAATGAGAAGTTTCTCTAGTCCAGCCTATCTATACGACTATAATTTAGTATAAGACAATCTTACACCTCCATATATCTGTAAATATACGTTTAACTACGCACATACACAATTATGTTACAACAAGACACACAAACGTGAAAAAAACTATTGTTAATTGGGTATGGGTCTGACCAACACACAAAGTTAAGTTCTTTTGTTGTTTATTATCATTAAACTTTACAACATCGAATATCTAAAGAAAGATCAAATAAAATCAGAATTCATACATAGAAATATATCAGAATACATGTGCCCTCCCCCTTATTGATAAAGAAAGAACCCAACAAGTAAATAACCCCAAAGGTCAAAGGTTAGCACTATGTTACAGCATAGACAGTTGTGATGAAGTGTACTGAGATTCTGTCTTTCAAATGGCCCATGTCTTTTTCTCCTTGCAATTTGTTCACTTTTTCTAGGAGGGATTACAGGTAATCCACCCCATATTTCTTCTCCTTCTATTAGTTACGGTTTTTTCAGAGTGAGATCACGATGGAGTTTTAGCTCATCTGCTTTATGGTTCTTCTCTCTGACTAGTAGGTGGAGTTTAGAGTGGGTTTGTAGGAAATTGTTGCAGTATTATTCTAAAGGGAAGACTATAGAGCTTAGATCAGATTGGTACCATGTTTAGTCCTTTTAAAGATATTGCGTGGCCATAGTCTTATTTTTCGGGAATTAAATATATTTCGGCCATTTTTGCTTCATTAGGCAGAAGAGGGTTGAGTACAATATCCCGGTTCTTTGTCTAAACGGGGGATAGGGGAGAGACTGTCCTGTTACCCATGCACGTGAGTTGTTTACAACTCTGATTGGCTGAGATCTAACTGCATTTGAAATGCTGAGGGATCGTTTGCCTAGAACAAAGCCACGCATATGACGTCAAGAGGTCAGCGTGCTGATCTATAATAATAAAAAGGCCCGTAATTCATAGCTCGGTCTCTTGTATAATTGCCAGCCGCGTGCCAGAGTCAAGTCGATTCGTCTTCAGTGGGAATTCGAATTTACAGGTATAGTGGCTCTGTGGGATAGAGCGAAAGTGCCAATAACTTTCTCCACGGCAAGAGTTGGCATCTCAGACAGAGAAGGGTTTGAGATTTTGCCAGAGGCGAACGAAGAATAGAGAACCCGTTTTTCCCAGACAGGGGAAGGCATTTCTCTAGTGGAATATGATTTGTTGGATAAATCCTGAGCGCTGAGCTCGTTGTTGTTACACACGCAAATTTGGCATGCTGCCAACGTTGTCGTAATTATTTCGCTTCGTCCCGGCCATAATAAAGCCGAAGGCCCATCACCCAGAGAGGTAATCTGGCAGGTAACGTCAGAGGTGTTAGGAGAAGCCAGCTACAGTTCCAGTCCAGAATCCAGTGGGGTTCTTTTAAACCTTAGTCTTCAATTTCAGAATTTGTGGAGAGAGAAAGGGTGAAAATACTCTCTACAGAAGTCAGCGCAGATAGGCAGAACTGATACAGTTTTGTTCCAAGTATAGCAGATGACAGTTGCTGAAGTTTAGTCTACAGTTGCTATAGCAGATAGACAGAACTGAGAGCAAGTTTATTTAAGAGCATGGCAGAGGTCAGCTGCTGAAGTTTTAGAAGAGTTAGTTGTGTAGCAGTGTTCGGGAGATTTCAGGATAGGCTGTGTAGAAACAAAGTCTTTGCAGAGTTGGTGTAGACACTTCGTAGTCGATCCAGCTGACTGTGTACTTAAAGTTAAAATTATAATTTAGAACAGCTAGTTTGGAGTGGAGGCTCGACATCCGAGACCCCACCAAGTGCAGTGTGGTTTATTCTGTTAAATCTTAAATTCTTTCCCCATACAGGTTGAAATTGTGGGTGAAGGGTTGGGGTTGATGTTGAATCATTTTAACTGTGCTTGATTTTGTTCTAGGTGTGCACACACGCACCTGATTTTTTTGACATGTATTTGAGTTTTCTATATGTGTAAATAAAACTTGTATATTATAGCTGGAATCAGTCACCTTATTTACGTACAGTAGCTATCTGTTGTCTGTATCGTTGTGTATGTGAATCTTAATTGAACCTTATCCCCTTAGGGTAGTTAGAGGTGGTCGAGGCCATAGCAATTTAGACGTCCGGAGTGGCGAGGAAGAGTCAACTTCGGTTCTCAACCTCGGAGCCAATGGTCTCAACTTTCACATTTGCACTGTCATTTTTCATCTGAATCTATCCTTTCAGTCTGTCTTCTCAATAGTGTCTTGTCACTATATGTAGACAGCCTCTAGTCGTAAATCCACTTCGTGACAAAGTGGGGGCTTGTCCGGGATCATTCTCTTGAAATCAATTCTGTGATCTACATTCATAGAGTGTCTCTGTAGGAAGTTCTGGAAAAAAAGCTTTCTTAAATATCCCCTAGACTGAGCTATATTAAGACTGATCCAGCTATAAGTTTTTTCCACAGGTTCCAGTTAGTTTAGATGGTAGTTGTAGTAAGGTTGTTTATAACTTAGAGGAATTGATGGCTAATTGAATTTTTTTCTTAACAGGAAAGTAAATTCGGGGTTTGGGTAGCTGGATAACTTGAATTTTTTTCAGGTAGTTATTAGTCAGACTTGGTGCTAGTCTGAGTGCGGGTTTTTGCGACAGCATATTCCTAGCAGGTAACAGGTAGTTCCTTCCTTTTGTTTTCTTCTTTTATTATTTTCTGTGTTCGTCAGCTTACAGCAGTTCATACGTGAGATGGCAGATATGTTCAAGTTACGAGCTGCCTGGCGTGAGGCTGCCCAGGACATGGGTATGGACAAAGAGGAAACTAAAGCTTACATGATGAGGGAGAAGGATAGGCATGACCAGAAAGAGAAAGAGGAAAAGGCAGCAGAGAGGGAAGCACAAGAGAAGGCAGCAGAGACGGAAGCACAGGAGAAGGCAGCAGAGAGACAGCATGAACTTGCCATGCGTTCATTGGAACTGCAGCATAGATCTTTGGAGGGCAGTTCAGTTAACGGAGATTCCCCCGGAGCAGTGGCGACAGACACCTCAGGAAACGGAGGGCCCCGGATGGCAGCCATGAATTTTCCGATGGACTCTTTTCCTAACGGAAATGAGAAAATTGAGGTATTTTTGGAAAAATTCGAAAGGATGGCAAAGGCATACGGGCTGGATGATAGTCTTTGGTGTCTCAAATTATCGCAGTCACTCAAAAGTCAGGCATATGATGTCTATAGCAAGATGCTAGTAGATGACCAAAATAACTTTGAGGCACTGCGGAACGCCCTGTTACAGCGATTCCAATGGACTCCCCGGAAGTGCCAAACTATGTTTCGGGAAAGTCGTCTGGAGAAAGGAGAAAGCTTTCCTCAGTTCGCAGAGAGGCTGAGGAATTACCTCACTCGCTGGAGAGAGTTGTCGGGACTGGCGAAATCGTTTGAAGGATTAGAAGAGTTAGTACTGGATCAACAAATTAAGGCAAACATGTCTCCAGACTTAAGGAGGTACCTGGCAGAGCAGGGCGCCCAGCAACTGGACCAGATAATTCTATTTGCAGAAAGGTTCCAGACGGCACAGGCCGAAGTACTGGGCCAGAAACGGAAACACCCAGACTTGTCAGCCTCGGACAAAGGAGCATCTTCATCGCATTCGCCTTCCTCTTCAGCTCACCAGCAGCAAGGGCCGTCTCGAAAGGAGCCCCCTCCCAGTCATAACCTGCGCTCCCAGCCGCATAACAGAACACAGGGGCCGACCTCTCATGAACCCGTCAGGAACCGGGGAGATAATGAGAGATATTGTAGGTTCTGTCGGACTACCTCTCTTTGGACATCACGGTGCCCGACCAAACAACCCGCTCATCAGGTGGCTTGTTTAAGGCCTGTGAGGGTGAGAAAAGGGAATAAGTGGGAACCTGTCAAGTCAGAGAAGTTGTTCTCCAACAGCGGACCAGCAGAAGTGAATGGGACGGAAACTATGTGTTTATTTGACAGCAGGCTTACATACCCCAGCATAGTCGCCCGACATCTGGTAAAGCCCTGGCAGATGATCAAGGAAAAGGTGAATATTGGTGGAGTTTTAAGGAAAGGGACCTCACAGTGCTTTCCCGTAGCCAATATTGAGGTGAAGTGTAAGTTTGTGTCTGGCACAATCAAGGCAGCTGTGATGGCACAGCCAGCCTATGACTTCATTCTCGGCAACCCATATTTAGTTTTGGGGAACCCGCCCACACCGATCCTTGCTAATGCAAGGGGGCCTACTGCAGGCCAGTTAAGTGAAAAGGGGAAGCCCCAAATTCACGGAGCCCCGAGCGAGCTCGAACAGCCCCGTCGTGCTAAAGAAAGGTTAAACGCCTCTCAAGACAATGGGATGTTATTTGCAGAGGCATATTCGCCTGTCAGCCCTGTTCAGCTTAATGGCCAAACAGCGGTGACGCCTCTGATTCGGGGAGTACACTCTTTGTTGTCGGGAATTAGGCCCCCGATGGTATTAGCTCCCTCAAGTGAGGGACATGCTGACTAGAGCGGTATTACATATGTCCACGACCAGCGCCATCTTCATTGGGCACAAGATAGCGGTCTGAGCAAACATATAGTTCCAACCAGCCCTGGAGCCCCATCCGACCAGCAGTTTACTCAGACGGAGGAGGACAGTGATCTGAGTGACCGTTTGCCTATAAACGGAGATGGGCCCCACAAATCTCGTATCTCGTTTACAGGAAACGACTCTTGTAACGAGGAGCCTGAAAAATTGGCTATATTTTCCAATTCGTTCCACGGAACATTGGAACCAGTCACTGACAGCTTTATTTCAGATACTCCGCGATCTAACGGGATCTTAAACCGTCACGTGTCACTGCAGGACACATGTCAACTAACGCCATTAACTCTCGACGGGGAGGGCAAGGTTGAGAATTTTCTTAGAACCAGAGTTTCGGACGGAGGACTCTCTGGGACTACACGGGCATCCCACGAACTTTCAGGCCAGGAAATAGTGAGGAAAACTGCCTTACAACTTCGCAAGGAGCTATATTGGAGAGCTCTGTCCCGCTTCATATTGATATTGGAAGAGCGAGCCCAGAATCACTGCCAGGGGCAGATATTACCTACCTTTCTCCAAAGGTAGAAGCTATTGACATCCGTGAGGATTCAATAGAAACCCAGCAAGAAATCGGAGGCTCTACACCAGAGGAACCCGAGACGGTGCATCGTTCTCGCACGGTACCAGCGATCACAAACCCGCTGACGCGCAGCGAGGAAGTCGCCATCGCCAGGCCGCCACAGCGCCAGTCGGTCACGTCAGCTGACCAAGACAACCTTTTGATGGTCATAGCAAGGGAAAGTTCAGAACCGCCGGTAGACGGCACAGGTCCGAAGAGAGATCAACTCTCCCAACGGAGCATAGGAGCTTGTTCAAGGAGAGGAAGAAGTAGGAAACGCAAAAGAGGAAGGTCGAAGAACACTGAAGAGGAAAGGGGACGGACAGACAGCCCTGTAGACAGGAATAAGGGCCAGTGTGAAACACAGAGATTTCAGTAATGAGATCGATGCTCAATCTTCGAAGGTGGGAGTGATGTTATGAAGTGTACTGAGATTCTGTCTTTCAAATGGCCCATGTCTTTTTCTCCTTGCAAATTGTTCACTTTTTCTAGGAGGGATTACAGGTAATCAACCCCATATTTCTTCTCCTTCTATTAGTTACGGTTTTTTCAGAGTGAGATCACGATGGAGTTTAAGCTCATCTGCTTTATGGTTCTTCTCTCTGACTAGTAGGTGGAGTTTAGAGTGGGTTTGTAGGGAATTATTGCAGTATTATTCTAAAGGGAAGACTATAGAGCTTAGATCAGATTGGTACCATGTTTAGTCCTTTTAAAGATAGTGCGTGGCCATAGTCTTATTTTTCGGGAATTAAATATATTTCGGCCATTTTTGCTTCATTAGGCAGTAGAGGGCTGAGTACAATATCCCGGTTCTTTGTCTAAACGGGGGATAGGGGGAGAGACTGACCTGTTACCCATGCACGTGAGTTGTTTACAACTCTGATTGGCAGAGATCTAACTGCATTTGAAATGCTGAGGGATCGTTGGCCTAGAACAAAGCCACGCATATGACGTCAAGAGGTCAGCGTGCTGATCTATGATGATAAAAAGGCCTGTAATTCATAGCTCGGTCTCTTGTATAATTGCCAGCCGCGAGCCAGTCAAGTCGATTCGCCTTCAGTGGGAATTCGAATTTGCAAGTATTGCGGCTCTGTGGGATAGAGCGAAAGTGCCAATAACTTTCCCCACGGCAAGAGTTGGCATCTCAGACAGAGAAGGGCTTGAGATTTTGCCAGAGGCGAACGAAGAATAGAGAACCCGTTTTTCCCAGACAGGGGAAGGCATTTCTCTAGTGGAATATGATTTGTTGGATAAATCCTGAGCGCTGAGCTCGTTGTTGTTACACACGCAAATTTGGCATGCTGCCAGCGTTGTCGTAATTATTTCGCTTCGTCCCGGCCATAATAAAGCCGAAGGCCCATCACCCAGAGGTAACGTCAGAGGTGTTAGGAGAAGCCAGCTACAGTTCCAGTCTAGAATCCAGTGGGGTTCTTTTAAACCTTAGTCTTCAATTTCAGAATTTGTGGAGAGAGAAAGGGTGAAAATACTCTCTACAGAAGTCAGCGCAGATAGGCAGAACTTATACAGTTTTGTTCCAAGTATAATGGATGGGGTTGAAAAAAAATCGAAAAAAGGTGATTCGTCTTACGAGGACAAAAGACACAGAAAGTAGTCCAAGTATAGCAGATGACAATTGCTGAAGTTTAGTCTACAGTTGCTATAGCAGATAGACAGAACTGAGAGCAAGTTTATTTAAGAGCATGGCAGAGGTCAGCTGCTGAAGTTTTAGAAGAGTTAGTTGTGTAGCAGTGTTCGGGAGATTTCAGGATAGGCTGTGTAGAAACGAAGTCTGTGCAGAGTTGGTGTAGACACTTCGTAGTCGTTCCAGCTGACTGTGTACTTAAAGTTAAAATTAGAATTTAGAACAGCTAGTTTGGAGTGGAGGCTCGACATGCGAGACCCCACCAAGTGCAGTGTGGTTTATTCTGTTAAATCTTAAATTCTTTCCCCATACAGGTTGAAATTGTGGGTGAAGGGTTGGTGTTGATGTTGAATCATTTTAACTGTGCTTGATTTTGTTCCAGGTGTGCACACACGCACTTGATTTTTTTGACATGTATTTGAGTTTTCTATATGTGTAAATAAAACTTGTACATTATAGCTGGAATCAGTCACCTTATTTACGTACAGTAGCTATCTGTTGTCTGTATCGTTGTGTATGTGAATCTTAATTGAACCTTATCCCCTTAGGGTAGTTAGAGGTGGTTGAGGCCATAGCAATTTAGATGTCCGGAGTGGCGAGGAAGAGTCAACTTCGGTTCTCAACCTCGGAGCTAATGGTCTCAACTTTCACATTCGCACTGTCATTTTTCATCTGAATCTATCCTTTCAGTCTTTCTTCTCACTAGTGTCTTGTCACTATATGTAGACAACCTCTAGTCGTAAATCCACTTCGTGACAACTGTAAAGAAAAGAACAAAGTTCCTACTAAATATTATCCAGTTAAGTAAACAGTTTTAAGCAAAGAAAATAACTGAGGGTACAGTTTCTGTAACTAAGAAAATATTCACTCTCTCTGTCATACGTGGCCGCATCAATCACGCTTACCCTATTCTTGGTGAAGAAGTCTCTTGGTCATCTAATGTCTGAATATATATATATATATATATATATATATATATATATATATATATATATATATATATATATAAATATATATATAGATATATATAATATATTATAATATATATATATATATATATATATATATATATATATATATATATATATATATATTCAGTGATTTTATCTCCAAAATTGGCCCCAGTCCCTCCTTGAATAATTACATTTTATAAGGGGAACGCCTAATTTGGTGGTTGATTCCTGGGTAGACAAATGTCACTTCGAATAGTTAATGTAGAACCGAGATCTGGTGTTCACAGTACTAAGAAACATCTGGTTGCTAAAAAAAACTGTTATTTATGATGGTGATGGTAAATCCTATCGGCTGGCTCTGTGGTGATTGCTGATTTTGAAACAACGTAACTTGCTGGATAAATAAGATGATACGAATGTCAAAAGTCAGATGGAAATGTTATTTTTGTTACGCCACAGTGGGCTAATAAAATTGAATGAATATCTGGGTATTTGTAAGTCCAATTAACTTTTACTATTTAAAATGTTAATTTGTCTCTTTGGTCGTTCCTGTTCACAACTGAACTTGGGGACGCGTAAGCCAAGAAGAGGACAACATTACTCAATCAGTAGATTAAGAAAAAGGGCCAAAATAGACCACAATAGACCACAATAGACCGCTGGTCGCCGTTTGATCAGGTCTGCTAGAATAGAGAACATTATGAAAAAATGCTACTAATATATATTTACACGGACGGGGGACAGGACGATCTCTTATCCTCTCTGTCAGTCCTGATTAAATTTAAAAGGCACACGGTGTCTTTAGCCTATTCCTATCAGGTCTGTTTTCGCTATCGCGGCGTCTCTAGTTCGGGTGAAGGTATGTGCCCTCCCCGCTTCTTTGCGCGCGCGTTAACGATCAGTGCACAATGTCTATTATTATTTAATTATCCATACGCGCACTTAACAAATATCGCCTGTCATTAATAGCAATTAGATTGTCGGCGTCTGTTTGTTTGTCGTATCGTATTTTAAATATCAGTCACTTACTAAACTACACAAAATGAAATATACCGTAAATTCTATGGTCCACTATCAGTCGCGTCTAGTGTATTAATTAGTCAACTAAACGTCTCTTCTTATGTGAGAAAGCGGATGATTAAATTATCATTACACTGCACAAATGGTAAATAAATAGCTACGCGTTATTTTCCACTGGTCTTTAACAGCTAGACTTTAAGTGAATTATAATGGTAAACTTTAACACTCTAACACGCTTAAGCACAAATTTATATTACCAGAATGAAATCCCCACGAAACTATTAACACATCTACCACAATGGTTCTAGACTACGTGTTTAGACTATCCGACAAATTCTGAGCCACAACTGATAACTGGTTTGGGAAGTCGCAGTTTATATACATCATGTTATTATGATCTCTAGAGGATGTTAATTTTCACACTCTTAGTGCATAGCAGAAACTCAGGAAACTACGTTTCCCAGATGAAAGGTTTTTTACGGTCTCTCGGTCGGAGTTGCTAATAGACAACAGGGACTGACAACAGAGACTTAAACCGTGTAACGGGTTTCTGTAGATTTTCCCCGCTTCTGGAGATCAAAGAGTTGTCTTGTCCTGTATGTACGAACATCAAAGAGTACACGGGAAATTGTTTTTGCCCATGCGGCTACTTCAAAAAGGTCCGGTGTTTCCACGTGCGTCTGTCTGATATCTTGATGATTGACAGATCAGCTCGCGTGAGAAACTCAGGTAAACAAACGTGGTTCGCTCCCCGTTATGACTGGCAGGTCGCGGAAGTTGGTAATATTTCCGTTTCAGGGAAAAGAGGTGTGGATTTAAAATGAGTAAACGCAGGCTGTAAGTTGCATGGCGTTGCTAGCGAATCAAAGACGCTGCGAAATCACGAAAAACTGTCAGACACTGTAAGCTGTATTTCCATTATACGTCACAATATGTACTGACATGATATAATAAGATACAACATGGCATATAGGAGAATCATTAGAATTTACATAAAGTGTTGAAGACGTTTCAAGTAGTTCTATGTGGGTGTTTTTACATCGAATCTTAGTGCTACCCATTCACAACAATCTTGAAGCTTTCTAAAAGACATTGGCATATAATGATATGATATGATACAACCTGCCAAAGATAAGTATTATTGAAATTTACAAAATGTGTGTGGAATACCATTCAAGTAGATCAATATGGGTGTTTTTACACAGGGGTTTGATCAGAATCTTTGTTTGCCATAAATGCTTTGACAGCTAGTGAAGTGAGATATTAAATATAGAATCAATTACAATAGTCGTTTGGTATAGTAGACAGAGCACAATTGAGATTAGACTTAATAAAAGTGTGGAAAACATCTCCAGCAATTTAAAATGGGTGTTTTTTACATCGATGTTTCCATATTCTGTAAGAGCCTATAATTGCACTAATGCTGACATATTTACAAGGAACTTTGGCTTCGAATTTCCGCAGCTCCATCGACATTAATCCACTCACACACTTTGCATGCACATTACCCAAACTTACATGCGCACGATAGCCTAGTTCGTTAATTTCTGCAGTCAATGGATAGTACTTATCAAATTTATGTTGGTAACATTTATCTAAATGGGCGTCATATGGTATTGCTGCCTCTACTATAAAAGCTGTTTTGTTCTGTCGATTGATTATTGTTAAATCAGGTTTTACGGAATGTGTTTTAAATGAAGTGTTACTACTGCCGAAAAGTGATGGTTTAACTATTATCTCTTTATTTATTGTTATGTCACTCTTATAACTGTATGAAGATTTCAGTTTGTCATAAATAATGTCTACAGCTCTATTGTGCCTTTGTTGGTATAATGTTTGAAATTTGGTACATCCATTCAATAAATGTGACACTGTTTCGTATGGGTGGTTACATATTTTGCACATTTTCGTTTATGTCTGTGGATAGTATAGATGTAAAAGACTTTCGCATTCCAGCAACATACATACGTACATACACACATACATAATACATACATACATACATGCATACATACATACATACGTACATACATACCTATCAGAATCTTTATTCTCCAGAAAATACATTGGTATGTACTGACATGATATAATAAAATACAACATGGCATATAGGAGAATCATTAGAATTTACATAAAGTAAATTTACATAAATTCATAGAGCGTTAATGAGGGCTGTTACCACATACATACGTACATACATATCAGAATCTTTATTCTCCAGAAAATACATTGATATGTACTGACATCATATAATAAAATACAACATGTCATATAGGAGAATCATTAGAACTTACAAAAAGTAAATTTACATAAATTCATACAGCGTTAATGGGGGCTGTTACCACATACATACATACATACATACATACATACATACATACATACATACATACATACATACATACATACATACATACATACATACATACATACATACATACATACATACATACATACATACATACATACATACATACATACATACATACATACATATCAGAATCTTTATTCTCCATAAAATACATTAATATGTACAGACATGATATAATAGATACAACATGGCTGATATGAGTAAATATCATATCATGTTTTGTATTCGATCACTTCCTGATATATATTGTTTACACACGGTATCCCGTGGTTGCAGGAAGTGACGTCTTGACTCCTGCTTTGAATTGACAGCAGACGTGAGTTTCGATTTGGGACAAGCTAGCGTCTCTAACCGGCAGTCTGCTTGTGTCGTTTGACCAGTATGCAAGGAATGTGTCCAGTAGGACCTGCTTTTAAAATGTGTTAAGTGCCTTTGGGCATCTTTATATTTCACCTGCAAGATCGATTACCATCACTGCCTTATGCTTTCATCTAACAGTATAATGTCAGATTAGTCTTAGCAGTGTGTATGGAATTCTTGGGCACGTATGTTGACTGTACCATTAAAATGGAGAGTATCAGAATCAAGGACCGTAGAGACATGTGCTAGTAAAAGCTACGATGTCATATCATACTCAAATGGAGTAATGTGTTAATAAATATTTGTGAATCGTGCCAAGAAGTTAGGCCTTATTAATGAGTACCTGAGGTGCGAGCCAGGGAGATTGTGTGTGACTGGCCAAACTTAAATATACATACAATAATTCCTCAAACGGAATATGCAAGGAGAACCCTGGAGGGTACTCAGCAGGCCACAGTAATACGGAGTGTCAAGCCTGAAGTCTAATGCACTCTTACCACAGGACGTCGGGAGGATGGTTCCTGAAATAATAAACATTCTTAAAATTTACCCGTACCAGTTTCTGGGGGCCAAAGCCATTGGATGCCTTACAAGCCTAAGAGCGCCTAACGAGTCTAGGACTATTTTTTCAAAATGGCGGCACGCATCGTCTGCCAAAAGTTTTTATGAATGGAAAGGATTTCCATCATCATGAATGTGCCTCAAGTTGTCACTAAGGTATAAAAGTGACCTATTATTACACAGAAGTCATAGGAACTGACTATCTTCATTCAAGAAGCAAGTATTTTATCAAAAATCATGGACCATATCGATGTCCTTCGATGTCAGCATGAAGCAATTCTAAGCCTAACCAAATACTAGGCTACAATCATCACTACATCCTTTCCTTGTCGAAGTCTCAAGAGGGATTGTTTTCTTGGCAACAGATAAGTTTATTTATTGTTACATACAGCTTGGCTGTGAATATAATCTGTTTGCCTGATATCTGACTTCGCCATATGTGTTTTCATTCCGTGTTTTTTGTTTTGTAACTAGCGGGCTGGATGGAGGGACTTGGTTTGTGATCATTCAATACCGCGAAAGCTAGGTCGAATGAGCAAATCAAGCGTTCTATAGGGCAGTATCTGTCTGATTCAGATAGAGGACCCAGCATACTCTGCTGGTTGTGTAAAAGTTTGCCTCTATTGAATTTAACAGATCCATTTTTGTTAGCTGTGTAGTCATGTTTATCTATTGTTTGTTCTCATAAGTACTGTCATTGTTATATTTTATTTAGTTCGTTGCATTATTGTTTGTAACATTGTCTAGCCTCATCTTACTATCATTCATTTCTTAGATGTCATAATTGTTGTGATATGCGTCTTGTCTTGTCTATTTGTAATAGAGCATTAGTTTAAATTAATTCATGTATATTTTATAGTTATTCCTTTGTTTTCCCATTTGTATTTCCTTTAGTTGCTCTAACCCTGTCTTGCTGTTCTTATTTGTTGTGGTTCTATTTTTTTCATTACTCCATATTGTATAGCTGAATACATCTACTATTGCAATTATAAATTGATCTGAGATTGGTGGAGTGAATATTGAATATAGCTGACATATTCATGTACATAAAAGTTAAAATATTGTGTATTATTGATAAACACAAGAATAAGCAACCATGACTTCATTAAAGGATTTATTGAAGATTGGAAAGGAACTTAATTTGGAAGGTCCAGCTTTGCAAGCTTATATTGATAAAGAAGTAAACAGACAAGAAGAACTCCGCAAATAGGAATTGGCAGAAAAAAAGAGACAAGAGGAACTACACAAACAAGAAAAAGAAATTGAATTGGCAGAAAAAAGAAGACAAGAGGAACTGCACAAACAAGAAAAAGAAAAAGAATTGGAGGAAAAAAGGAGATCAGAAGAGTTGGCTCTTGAAAGGGAAAAATTAGCCTATGCCAGATCTCAAGAAGAGATCAAATCTCAACATGCTCAAGCTATAAGATTAGCTGAGATTGAACTGGAAAAATTAAAATTACAACAACCACTGTTGCATCCTGTGGTAGGTGAAGATAAAAATAAAGATCATACTACTGCCATAAGGATTAATTTGCCAAAATTTAACGCATCCATAGATGACATTTCATGCTTCCTAAATAGGTTCGAAACTTATTGTGAAGAATATAAGATTGACAAATCTACATGGACATGTAGACTTATGAATTTATTGGTTGGTGAACAATTAACTGTGGTCTCCACTTTGGATGACCAGACTAGAAAGGATTATCAAGCTGTTAAGGTCATTTTATTGCAGAGGTATCAATTAGATGATGAGGGCTATCGTCAGAAATTTCGATCTTTGTACCCTGATTCTGGAAAAGATTTCACTGAATTTATTTCAGCTGTTAAACTGAATTTTTCTAGATGGATTGAACTATCCAAAACTGAAAAAACTTTTGAGGGTTTGTCAGATTTGATTCTAAGAGACAAGGTTTTGTCATCGATTAGTTCTGATTTTCTTGCGTTCCTACAGGAAAGAAAACCAGAGAACCTGACTAAATTACAAACCTTAGGACGTCAATATCAAGTTGCACATCCTAATAGAGTATTGAGCAAAAATAATGTAAGGGACTCATTACCAGCTGCATCGGCCAGATCATTCCAAGACAATGCACCTAGGTATAGATCTAACAGCATAGATAGGAATCAAAGATTTAAACCATCACATAATTACAGTCAAAATAGAGGTAGATACAATTTTAATAAATACCAACCTCAAAGACATTGGAATTCATATCAGGAGGATAACTTTTATCCACAAACCTCATTTAAGTCCAATAACTGGCAAAGTAGAGGAGAATATAACTCAAAAGCAAATAGAGGTCAGAAATCATTTTATAGAGGAAATGATCAAAATGCAAATAAAAGATCTTATCATAACAATACTTCCAGACAATCAAGAAACACTGAAAGTACCAATGCCATTGTTCATGATAATAATCAGAACCATAATGATATTGTAGCACATGCAAATTCATGCAGTGTAGACTTAGCAAATAGTGATAACTGCACTAATTGCAATTCTTTATTTCAGCCTCAAGGAGTGCCAAGATTATTATGCGGACACCCTCTCCCAGTCATGTCATCTTTTGAAAGTACTGGTTCATTGATCTTGAACAGAGGTTTTGTCAATAATAAGTTAGCATCTTTACTCAGAGACACGGGTGCAACCACTGTTGGTGTGCGCAAAGCCTTGGTTGATAAGGTGGATTATACAGGAAAACAAGTGAAATGCATAACTTTTGGTGGAACTGTGGAATATTACCCCACAGCAGAGGTATTTTTGGACACACCTTATTTTACAGGACGAACACTGGTATGCCTCTTGGACAATCCAATTGCTGGAATTATTATGGGAAACATACCTAAAGTGCATGAATGTACACAGGAAGATATTGAAATATGAGAAAGACAACACTTATTATGTTCAAATGCTGTGACTACCAGAGCTCAGTCTCGCATGGACAATGATCATCACAAACCAGTCATTGATATATTACCTGAAGATATAACTGAAGATATCACTTCAGAAGATGAAGAAGAAAAGGAAAATAATGATGATGATATAAGTCATTATCAACAGGAAAATAATGATGATATTAAGGTAATCAATGATGTGAATAATGATGATGACAATTTATTTCAGATGGAGCTCATTGATAAGGAAACCTTTATACAAAGACAGAAAGATGATACTTCCTTAAAAAAATACTTTCATATTGCTCATTTGAATGATGTAATGATAGATAACTGTGCAAAACACTGGTATACTATCAAAAATGGGATTTTAGTAAGAAACTATCAATTTGCTAATTCCTTAAAGAAACAGATTATGGTACCAGCTTGTTTTCGACCATTCATTTTACGACATGCACATGACTTTGAATGTGCAGGACACTTAGGTGTTGCTAGAACAAAACAAAGAGTTTTGTCATATTTTTTTTGGCCAGGAATTACGAAAGACGTCAAATTATTTTGTCGTACATGTACCATCTGCCAAAGTGTAGCAACCAGAAAACCGAAACATGATGCGCCCATTCAAGCATCTGATATTTCTTTGCGTCCCTTCGCAAAGATGGCCATTGACATTATTGGCCCTTTAAAGGTAACATCAGCCAGAGGTCATCAATATGTGTTGACCTGCATAGATATGTGCACACGCTGGCCAGAAGCTATTCCTTTAAAAACCATCACCACGGTAGATATTGCTGATGCATTATTTTTGATTTTCAGTAGAATAGGTTTCCTGAAAACATACTGTCTGATAGAGGAACTCAGTTAGTTTCAGATGCTATGAAACAGGTTATGGATATGTTTGGGATTCAAAGATCCCTTAGTTCAATATACCATCCTCAGTCTAATGGGAAAATAGAAGTCCTCAACAGATCCTTAAAACAAATGCTACATAAGGTTACAATTAAATATCCTCAAAATTGGGACAGAGTCCTGCCAGCTATTTTATTTGCTTATCGAGAGATAAAAAATGAACATACAGGCTTTAGTCCATTTGAATTGGTTTTTGGCGCCAGACCACGCGGCCCAATGTCTATATTAAAACAACTTTTAATTGGTGCTGAGATGAACAAGGAGGTTCAGACCTCATATCAGTATGTAGTCAATTTGAGAAAAAAAATAATAGACGCATGCCAGATAGCAGTAGGTTCATCTGAAAAGGCAAAGCTTAGGGCGAGGTTATTTATTAACCAAAACCGCAAATTACGCCAACTTTGGCCTGGTGATGAAGCTTACGTATTATTACCCAGGAAAGATAACAAATTTATTAGTCTCATGGAGAGGACCTTACAGGATTGTGGAGAAACTGTCTGATGTTGATTATATTGTCTCAGTAGAGGGAAAAGAAAAAACTTTTCATATCAATATGTTACAGCAGTTTCATACACGTCCACCATATCTAAGACCAGTCTTTGAAGCTATTGATCAATCTGTCTGTCGTCATTCTTCTTTGGCTGTCATACAGGAAGAAAATTCGGATTTGACTGATGGTAATGACTCATTATTAGTATTACCTAGTCTTCACTACTTGTCTACTGAAAGTTGGAAAGATGTTGACATATCACCAACTCTATCTTCTTTCCAGAAAGAACAGGTTACTTCAATCTTACGTTCTTTTACTGATGTCCTTACTGATGTCCCAGGACTCACTGATATCATCGAACATGATATCATTCTGACAGACTTTCAACCCATTAAGTTGAAACCTTACCCTATTCCTATACATTTACAATGTCAGGTTAAAGAGGAACTAGAACAGATGGTGAAATTAAATGTCATTTCTCCATCTCATTCCCCTTATAGTTTTCCGATGGTTTTGATCCGGAAAAAAGACAAATCTATACGTATATGCATAGATTTTAGACGTCTAAATTCGATCACCATCCACGACGCGGAACCACTACCCATGTTGGAATCTTTATTAGATAGACTAGCTACAGCTACATTTTTTTCTAAATTTGATCTATCTAAAGGCTATTTCCAAGTACCATTAACGGAACGATCCAAGCCTTATAACTGCGTTCGCAACCCCATTAGGACTCTTTCAGTTTAACTATATGTCTTTTGGATTAGTTAACGCACCTGCGACCTTCGTTCGCATGATGATACGACTCTTCTCTGACAGAGACGACCTTATTACTTACATTGACGACATTTGTCTGTTTCATCAATCATGGGATGAACATTTGAAGGGTATTCAATCCTTACTTACCACTCTACGTCGTCATAATTTATCTGCACGTCCATCTAAAACTAAGATTGGATTTCAGGAGATTTCATTTTTAGGTTATAAAGTAGGAGGAGGTTTTTTGAAAACAGATGATACTACTATCTCTAGGATTCTAAACCTTGATATACCTAAAACCAAAAAACAGGTTAGAAGTATTCTAGGGCTCCTAAACTTTTATCGTAAGTTTATCCCTAATTTTGCAGAGTATACGTCTGTGTTGTCATCACTGGTGAAGAAGGAGTCACCAAATAGGTGTATTTATAGTCATGATGTTCATGTTGCTTTAAATAGATTAAAATGTCTGTTTTCCAAGTTGCCTATATTGAGATTGCCTGATCCTTCTAAACATTTTACTCTTACAGTAGACGCTTCCAAAACGTCCATTGGAGGTTCGCTTTTGCAAGAATGAAAGGGCTGTTTACATCCAACACTTTATGTTAGCAGGAAGCTAACGCCGACGGAGCAACGTTACTCGGTCATTGAGAAAGAGCTACTGGCTCTTGTGTTCTGCTTCTCTAAACTGCAACGCTACCTGCTTGGTGCAAGTTTTACACTCGAGACAGACCAGAGGGCACTGTCTTACCTGAAAACAGCGAGATTCAAGAATGCTAAAGCAGCGCGTGCCTCACTGGCCCTTCAACCCTATAATTACCAGATTAAACCCATCGCAGGAAAGTTGAACGTCATGGCCGATGTGCTATCCAGATGTGTGAAGCATCCGCTATCGCCAGTTGTCTCCGCAAATGCTGCTTCAATCCAACTTTGATGCTCAATAATAACACTACTTCCTTTGGGACAAGTCAGAAATTATTTCGCAATGGTAGCATCATGAACTAAGGCACATGCCTTCTTTTAACTCATATAGTGCATACTTCAGATATTACAGCCACATTGCTTCGTCATGCACTTAAACCGGTTGAAAATCTAGAGACACTATGCCAAGCAACATGACTCATTAACATTGTTATTCACCACATGACATTGCATACATACAAATATTAATAACTATTTTGACATATTGTCACAGTCACCACTTATATTTTAACTTGTCTGCCTCATATGTTCTATTCTGTCTTTGATTGCTTATTATGCATTTCATTTGATAGATAGGTAGACTTACATACCGACACGACTTAGGGCGTTTGTTGACATGGTATGCTGTGTGAGTGCCATGACTGACATATTGACTTTTCTTCACTGCCTTCTATTTAATATAGTTACCTCACATTTGTGTCAAAAGAGCGTCTGCTAACGATAATGGGTTTCGTTATGTTATTACTAAATACCACACCTTGTGTGTTAAATTGTCGATTATGGAGCACGCCTCTAGATGCTATCATAACGATGACAGTTGAGTATTTGGATATTGTCATATGGTTTCTCCAGTGACCTTGTAAGATTGTATTATGAAAATAATGAAAAGTTCCTTTTCATTATTTTAATCCAGGGGTGGAGTAAATGATATGAGTAAATATCATATCATGTTTTGTATTCGATCACTTCCTGATATATATTGTTTACACACGGTATCCCGTGGTTGCAGGAAGTGACGTCTTGACTCCTGCTTTGAATTGACAGTAGACGTGAGTTTCGATTTGGGACAAGCTAGCGTCTCTAACCGGCAGTCTGCTTGTGTCGTTTGACCAGTATGCAAGGAATGTGTCCAGTAGGACCTGCTTTTAAAATGTGTTAAGTGCCTTTGGGCATCTTTATATTTCACCTGCAAGATCGATTACCATCACTGCCTTATGCTTTCATCTAACAGTATAATGTCAGATTAGTCTTAGCAGTGTGTATGGAATTCTTGGGCACGTATGTTGACTGTACCATTAAAATGGAGAGTATCAGAATCAAGGACCGTAGAGACATGTGCTAGTAAAAGCTACGATGTCATATCATACTCAAATGGAGTAATGTGTTAATAAATATTTGTGAATCGTGCCAAGAAGTTAGGCCTTATTAATGAGTACCTGAGGTGCGGGCCAGGGAGATTGTGTGTGACTGGCCAAACTTAAATATACATACAATAATTCCTCAAACGGAATATGCAAGGAGAACCCTGGAGGGTACTCAGCAGGCCACAGTAATACGGAGTGTCAAGCCTGAAGTCTAATGCACTCTTACTACAGGACGTCGGGAGGACGGTTCCTGAAATAATAAACATTCTTAAAATTTACCCGTACCAATGGCATATAGGAGAATCATTAGAATTTACATAAAGTGTTGAAGACGTCTCAAGTAGTTATATGTGGGTGTTTTTACATCGAACCTTTGTGTTACACATACATAAAATTTTTTAAGCTTTCTAAAAGACATTGGCATATAATGATATGATATAACCTGCCAAAAAATGAGAATTATTGAAATTTACAAAATGTATGTGGAATACCATTCAAGTTGAGCAATATGGTTGTTTTTACATGGGGGTTTTATCAGAATTTCCGTTTGCCATAAAAAACTTTGACAGCTAGTAGAGTGAGATATTAAATATAGCATCAAATACAATAGTCGTTTGGTATAGTAGACAGAGCACAATTGAGATTAGACGGTGGGGAAAACATTTCAGCAATTTAACATGGGTGTTTTTTACATCGAAGTTTCCATATTCTGTAAGAACCTATAATTGCACTGATACTGACATTTACATAAAACCTTTGCTTCAAATTTCCGCAACCCTAGCGACATTAATCCACTCACACACTTTGCATGCACATGACCCAAACTACCAATTATCAGTATGATTACATGCGTACGATAGCCTAGTTCGTTAATTTCTGCAGCCAATGGATAGTACTTATCAAATTTATGTTGGTAACATTTATCTAAATGGGCGTCATATGGTATTGCTGCCTCTACTATAAAAGCTGTTTTGTTCTGTCGATTGATTATCGTTAAATCAGGTTTTACGGCATGTGTCTTAAATGAGGTGTTACTGCTGCCGAAAAGTGATGGTTTAACTATTATCTCTTTATTTATTGTTATGTCACTCTTATTATTGTATGAGGATTTCAGTTTCTCATAAATAATGTCTACAGCTCTATTGTGCCTTTGTTGGTATAATGTTTGAAATTTGGTACATCCATTCAATAAATGTGACACTGTTTCGTATGGGTGGTTACATATTTTGCACATTTTCGTGTATGTCTGTGGGTAGTATAGATGTAAAAGACTTTCGCATTCCAGCAACTGTAACCTCGATCTCACAGCAAATGAAAGTATTTTATCACTTAATTTAACATTAGATAGAAAACTAGATGACAATGAATGGTTTACACATTTCATTAAATATGAAGGGGTTTGGTATGCCAAGGCCACCCTTCGACCTGGGACAAAAGAAATAGCTCCTTGTGGATGATTCATTTAGCGCTAGCCATGTTCTAACGTGGTGTACAATTTAGTCTTCAATTTCTTTAAGTTGTTTTTCTGTAAAGTGTATGTTAGAAAAATAAAACATGAGAGGACCGAAACACATCGGGTTAATTAATGAGATCTTTGCTGATGTTGGTAGTGGGGCACAGCTTAATTTTGTTAAATTTGATCTAAATTCTAATAATATTAGTAATATAAGGCTGCTTGCTTGAAACTGGTCTGATGTATTGTCAATTGTAATGTAATGTCCTAGGTATCTGTAGGAACGCCCTCGATCAGAAGAGGGGATTTCATGACCTTGGATATTAATGTCCACCTTACGAGTGTTGACCCAATTGTTTCCGCTTCGCTGACCGCTGAACACTGCACACTTTTGTGGCTTAACCTCCATCCCGCTGGTCTCCATAAATACTGTTGTCTTCTGTGCCATTGATTGTAAGTCGTGTATGTTGGTGGCGAAGAGACTTACGTCATCCACATACCCTTGAATGGGATTCGGTATGTGATGTATTTGATAACCTTGCTCAATCCACCGCAGCCATTTATCAATGCCTTGTTCAAATACAATGACACTCCATGGGCACCCCTGAATAATACCTTTCTTACGCTCGATACATACATACATACATACATACATACATACATAATATATACATACATACATACGAACATACATAAAAATATTTATTCTCCAGAAAATACATTGATTTGTACTGACATGATATAATAAAATACAACATGGCATATAGGAGAATCATTAGAATCTACATAAAGTAAATTTACATAAATTCATACAGCGTTAATGAGTGCTGTTACCACATACATACGTACATACATACATAAATACATACGTACATACACACTTACATAATACATACATACATAAATAATACATACATACGTACATACATATATATCAGAAAGACCTGTTTAATTTTCGCCTTTCACAGATATATCCTTAATTTCTGTAGCCATCTTTTCGGGTGTTGTTTAGTCGCTGTTATGAATTTCCACTTACTAACGTGAGAGCTTCAATATTAATAGTCAGATCAAGTTGGCTTGACATGTTTCGTCGCCGTTCTTTGGAACATGAGCAAAAAGCTTTCGGGCCCCTGTAATACACGGGCGTATGCTCTTGAGTTAGGGAAGGAAAAGACAGCGAGGAAGGGAACTGGTCACCCCAACATCTGTATGCTGGGCCTAGTGTAGTGAAATCACTAACACTTCACTCCTCTACGGCAATATCGGCTATGGGTCTACCTTTACCTTTTGTTCTCAGTTTTACATAAGCCACATATAACACTGGAGCCGCGGTAGCATAGTGGTTAGTGCACTGGCTTCCTAGCGCAGTGGTCTATGGTTCGATCCCCAGATGAGGCGGAAAAATTTTTAGGCCACAAATGGCTCCTGGGTCGACCCAGCCCCAAATGGATACCAGAGATACTCTGGGAAGGTTAAGGCGGCCGGCGTGATGCCGACCACATCACCCCTCGTGTGCCGACGGTCAAGATAGTATGGGCCTAACACCATATTCCCAATATGCCTCAATGGGCGTGTAACGGGTTCCTTTACCTTTTTTTTTTTTACATATAACACTGTCGACTGGCCTAAGCTGTCGCAGCTTGATTACTTGCGGACCGCAAACCTCGTTTTCTGTGTCAACATTTGAGCATGTTTAGTGTAAATTAAATGAATTGAAAATTGTTCCTACATTAAACAGTTTAGTAATATAATATAAACTAAAATATTTGTGACTTAATTACATTTATGTTATTTATATTTTAAAAAATATTTAGTAAAATATATTCTACATTTTGCTGCCAGATGTAGGAAGTAAATATTCTCAGTTTTACTTCAAATACACCATCGATTTTGAGAGCCGCTGTAGCGCAGTGGTAAGTGCACTGGCTTCCGATCTTGGTAGTCCATGGTTCGATCCCCAGTTGACATGGGATATTTTTAGACCGCAAATAGCTCTAGGGTTGACCAAGCCTCATGAATTGTATGCACAATTTGATAGCAATTTGTTCCAAAGGAAGAAAATTAATTAATAACGGTTGAAATGCAATATTGATTTGAGTAATCGTTGTATTCTATCGGCATATTTTATAGTTATATTTTCACCTTTTCCTCATGTACATGACTTAAAATTATTATGAATAGCCTATATTTCATTGATAAATTTATATTGCGTGATAAATGTATAATACCATATATTGTTTTATAATTATTAGAGTATTATTTTTATATGTTATATATTTAAATATTTAGTTCAACATTTCAAGAAAAGGTATTACATTTTATTTGGTATTTGTATTGCTATTATCATTTCCCCTTACAATATTCATTTCTGTTAATTGGTATTGATATTAGGCTTCAGGAATTTCGAGAGACTTTGCACGTCTAACGTGGTAATTAATGGAATGTACGTCTAACAGACTTCTCCTGAGCCGAAAGTAACCGAGACGGTCCTCAAGCCTCCGCTTACGTCGCTTTGCCCAACGCTCCTGTCATCAAACGACACATTCCACGTATATATTTTCAGTTCAGTGATTTTACAGGGTCTTACATTCCGCGATTTATTGTCGGAGCGCTCGTGACCAGCGTTCAAACGACCTGGATGAAATGAGAAAAGAATTGTTTAGTACACAATAAACTAACGCTTGTCGTCATGTCTACATTTATATGAGCGAAGCCGTCAACGTCCACGACACATTATTGAAATTGTAATTGTGTGGGCAAAGCGACCGTATGCTAGGCTGTGAGGACCGTCTCGTGTTTACTCTCGCGCTCAAGCATGAAGACCCTAGATTAGACGTAAACATTCCCATTAATTTACCACGTTAGACGTTGTCCAAAGTCCCTCTCGAAAGCATCTCATGAAGCCTAAACATTCAAAACCAATTAACTCAGTAATATGAAATATTGTAAGTAGAAAAGATGAAAATAGCCAATACAGAAATACCAAATAAAATGTTAATACCTTTTCTTGAAATGTTGAAACAAAATATTTAAATATATAAACACAGCTATCTATATAAAATATAATACTTCAATAAATTAAAAAACAATATATGGTAAATTATACATTTATCAGCAATATAAAGTATATCAATCTCAGCACGCATAGAATCAGCATGCGCTATGATCAATGAATAGTTGTTAAGTCATAGTAACATGACGAAAAAGGTGAAAATATACCTATAAAAAATGCCGGAGTAGAATAAACAACGATTACTCAAAATCAATACTATGCCATTTCAAACCTTATTAATACTAATTGTCTTACCTGTTGGAACTAAATTGCATATCAAATTAGTGTCATACAATTCATAGAGCATAGGCTCTTTGGTCTACAACCCTAGAACTATTTGATCGGATCTAAAAATAATCCCATGTACCAACTGGGGATCGAACCATGGACTACCAAGAATCGGAAGCCAGTACAGCACTTACCACTGCCTTACAGTGGAATTCTCAAAATCGTAGGTGTAATTTGAAGTAAAAGCTGTGGAAATCCTGGTTTACTACCTTCCTGACAACTATCAGCAAAATGTAGAAAATACTAGATTTACTAAATACTATTTACCTTATATAAATATAAATAACATAAATGTAATTAAGATCACAAATAATTTAGTTTTATTAAATTGCGAAATAATAAACTGTTTAATGTAAGCAAACACTTTTTCAAATTTCATTTAATATTTACACCTAAACACATGCACACACACAAATGTGTTGAACACAGAAAACGAGGTTTGCGTCCGGTCCGCAAGTAATCAAAGCTGCTACAGCTTAGGCCAGTCCCAGACAGTACGTTATATGGTAAACAAAAAAAAAAGGTAAAGGAACCCGTTTTAACACGCCCATTAGAGAGTGCATATTGGGTATATGGTGTAAACGGCGCCCAATACTAACCTTGAGGGCCGACGGCACAACGAGAGGATATGATGTGGGTCGGCATCACGCCGGCCGCCTTAACCTTGCCATTCCCATAGTATCCACTGTGTACACCATTTTGGGCTGGGTCTACCCACACACACACACACACACACCTAAAAATTTTTTCCGCCTCATCTTGGGGATCGAAACCATCAGACCACTCGCTCCAGGAAGCCGTGCACTAACCACTATGCACTACCGCGGCTCTCAGTTGTTAATAATGTGGCCTTTATGTAAAACTGAGAACAAAAGGTAAAGGTAGACCCATAAGCCCCCCGATAAATTGCCGTAGAGGAGTTGAAGTGTTTGTGATTATCAACTACCCAAGGCCCAGCAAAACAAGATGTTGGGGGTAACCATATTCCCTTCACATGCGCGTGTCTTTTTCCTCCCTAACTCAAGAGCATCGCCCGTTGTATTAAGACAGGGGCCCGAAGCTTTTTGCTCATGTTCCAAAGAACAGTCGACGAAAACAATGTCAGCCAAACTTGATCTGCTATTAATATTGAAGCTTCTCGCAAAAAAAAAAAAT
>JAMPIV010006845.1:0-50000 GCA_024509875.1 Oreohelix idahoensis
ATCATATGCATGAATTGACAACGTGGAATCTTGATTGTGGAGTTCCAAAATCTTTGCATATCTCTGCCGACAACGTCATTCACGCACATCTTCAACCATGCTTTCACTAGCAATAGCTTGTTGGTTTGTTTAGTTTTAACTAAGTTAACCTTCGAAAATACTCTTTCGATGCATACTGAGGAGTGAGGTAGTGCCAAAACTTCAAATTTCTTCTGGTTATTAGCATCTGTTTCTTGTTGCAGTCCCAGCCAGAATGTGGGCGGATCGTCATCCACCAGATGTCCAAGATCTTTCCGGTACGATGCCAGTTCTCGCCATTGATCAGACAGACGATCAAGGCTTTCTTCTGACACAACTGTTGGGAGCTGCGCTGCTAATGGAATGACAGAATGTTTGTTGATCTCGAGAGCTTGCTTTGGATCCAACAGCTGCATTTGCGACAGAACACTGTTTTTATCCAAGTGGGAACCTGCGTCGTATTTGAGTTCAAAGTTCAATCAGGTATGCCAATACATCCTTGCGAAACTGAACTTCTTTATCTCCTAAAGGTTGTCGAATTAACTGCGCTTTGTATCGTCCGCCCAGCTCAATGTAATTCAGTTTCTTGTGCACCTGTACATCCGAAGGATCAATGTCGGCAAGAGTGCGATGCTCATGCCGCAATACTTCCTGCCTAATAAACATACTGAGAAGAAAACGATACCCTCTTGTTACACTCGTGTACACTTTGTGAAGACGTGAGTTCTCGGAGTGGAATTCGATGTTAATGGCGTTAACTTTACTCAGTATGTAGCCGACAAATATAAGCATGTTTTGTGCCAACAGTGTTCATCGTCTGCAGGATTTGCCACGCACCGTCAACGTTGTCCACTAAAGCTTCGGATTGGAAATACAAGTGCAGAGCACCCCATTGCTCAAGGATCCTCACAATGATTGCTCCACGGGACAGCCAGCGTGTTTCAAATAGCTTCAACACTTTATGTTTCTGGGCCTGAACTACATTCTGTATTAACTGGAATTGGAAATTTCTTTTACTACTACGCGAAATACTCTGGAAGAGAGGATGGACAACACAATGAAGGTGTAGCCATTATTCTACAGAAAGGAATAGAAAGGACATTACTGGAATGGAAACCCATCAACAACAGACTGATAAGATTAAGATTGAGAGGTAGATTCACCAATACCACAATAATACAATGCTACGCACCAACGAATGACAGCGATGAAGAGGTCAAGGGTGAATTCTATCAACAACTGCAGAAAGAAATGGAAGACACACCTAGATATGATCTGTTTATAGTAATGGGAGACCTTAATGCGAAAGTTGGTACACACAATACATATAATGAAAGAGTAATGGGGAAATGCGGCAGCGGAACAGCAAACGAAAATGGGGATAAATTAATGTTTCTGTAGTATTAACAACCTGGTCATTGGAGGAACACTTTTCCTACAAATTCACAAATTAACATGGGAATCACCAAATGGTCGGGACAGAAACCAGATAGACCACATCATGATTAACGGTAGATGGAGACATGCATTACAAGATGTGAAGGTAAGAAGAGGTGCAGATGTGGGAAGCGATCACCATTTAGTAGTAGCAAAACTGAAAGTGAAACTAAGAAGGGCTGGGCCCACTGTAACAACACAGAAAAGGTTTGACATCAGCAAATTGAAGGACCCCGTTACCAGAAAAGCTTGTGCGGCTGACATAAAGAAACGATATCAATTTGCCAAAAGTCAGGAAAAGACATTGACTGATAATATAGACCAGAAATTCAACACCATTTCAACAATATATAAGGAAAGCAGCAAATTATGCTTGGGAATCCAGGAAAGGAAGAAGCAAGACTGGATAACACCAGAAACATTAAACACCATAACACTGAGAAAGTGAAGTGAAAAGAAAGAAAACAGAAGCGAAGTCCCCCAGGTTAAAGCAACTATATAGCGAACAGTACAGCCAGCTGGACAAGGAAGTTAAACGCCAAACCCGAGCCAACATAAGGAATTTCCTAGACGATATTGTAAGACAGGCAGAAAAGGCAGCACTGAGAAATAACAAACCACAGTACACAAAATAACTAAATTCATCAGCGGAAAACGAGGTGTAAACAATATTACATTAGTAAGAGATAAGCAAGGAAATCTCATCACGACAGCAGAGGGACAGGAAACAAGATGGGCAGAGCACTTCAGAGAAACTCTGAACAAGGAACCACCAGAGACACAATTGAATGTTCCTAAGGCTGAAAACGATCTAGATGTAAATACAGACATTCCGCGAAAAGAAGAAATCATCACAGCAATCAAAGGGTTAAAGAACGGAAAAGCTCCTGGCCATGATAACTTAAATGCAGAGCTATTTAAGACAGACCCTGAGCTAGCAGCAGAACTATTAGAAACCCTATTTGCACAAGTCTGGAAAACGGGGACAACACCATCAGAGTGGAACAAAGGAAAAATTGTCAAATTGCCCAAGAAGGGAGATCTTGCAGACTGCAATAATTGGAACTGACAAACAACTAAATTCTTTCTTATATAAGAAAAGTGTTCTTAGGTCAGTTTCTTGCGCTGATTTCAAATCTGAAATCCGTTTATCTCTATCACATCGGGTTCTTAAGATATTTGTGAATAAATATATTTTTGGGAAACCGTTATTTGTTCCGTTTCATTTTTACTATATAACTTATGAAAAATTAATAAAATGCAAAATAATTGTACTTTTTATACTGCTAAAAGATGCATGACATATGTTACGCTATTTTTCAAATAGTTACTGTATTTTGAAATAATTCTGAGCGAAATATGGCTTCTAGAAGTTGTAGAACTTCGGCTGATCTGTTCTGTTACGTGTGCGGATATTTTACCGATCGTGTTCACCAGAAAAACTTTACACCATTACTAAAGAAAGCATATGAACTTTATTTCGATTCGAAAGTTGATGATGCAAACAAATCTTGGAAGCCAAATGCAGTTTGTTCGACTTGTGCAAATACATTGGCAGGTTGGTTAAGAAAATCGCCGAAGCATAAGTCGATGATTTTTTGAGTGCCAGTAATATGGCGTGAACCGACAAATCACGCTACTGATTGTTACTTCTGCTTGACAAATATCCATAGTTTCACTTTTAAAACTAGAAAGTCTGTGGTTTATCCAAATATTGAATCGGTTTCGAAACCAGTGCCTCATGATCCAATCACGTGTCCGATCCCAGTTCCACCAGAACAATATCCTATGACGTGAATGAACCATCAGAAAGTGATAGTTTACCTGCTTTAGAAACTAATTCTGACTCGGATTATATACCGGTGAATGATGGTGTTCACTTAATTAACCATTCGGAACTTTCAGATCTAATACATGATCTCGCTCTTACCAAAGGACAAGCGGAATTACTCGGTTCGTGACTCAAAGAATGGAATCTTTTAGCGCCCAATACTCCGATATCTAAATTTCGTCATAGACACAGAGAACTTGTTCAATATTTTGAGATGGATGATATACTAAATTTTGTTGCTTCCTATGTGAATGGGACAGCCGCAACAGACAGGAACATTATGCAAGAAAGGTGTGGCCTATCATGGATCGTATGCAGCTCGGGCATAAAAATGTAATACATGAGCCATTAGTTAACAAAGACAGCATCATTTTACTACCATTACATATAAAGTTGGGGCTCATGAAGAATTTCGTAAAAGCGTTAGATAAAACGAGCAAAGCTTCCACTTATCTTCGAGAAAAGTTTCCGCAAGTTAGCGATGCAAAGATAAAGGAAGGTATCTTTGTAGGACCTCAGATTAGGAAAGTTATTGCAGACAAATAATTCGAGAACTTGTTACATGGTAGTGAACTTCGCGTATTGATGGCATTCAAATCGATCGTCGATAACTTTCTGGGAAATCACAAATCTGTCGACTATGTTCATATTGTTAAGCAGTGCATAGATGCATACAGAATTATGGGCTGTAACACGTCCCTCAAAATCCATTTGCTCGATTCGCATCTTCACTTTTCCCCTGACAACCTTGGCGAAGTCAGCGATGAACATGGAGAACGATTCCATCAAGATATCGCCGTAATGGAGTCATGTTATCAAGGACAGTGGAGTGTTACCATGCTTGCCGATTATTGTTGGATGCTTCATCGCAATGTACCACATGCCATTCACCGACGAAAGTCGACTGCAAAGAAATTCAAGCCTACATAACTGTTATACTTTTTGTACGAATGATGTTCTAATACTGTATGCGTTGTTAAAAAACTTCAATTGCGTATTTCTAGAGATCCCGACCTGATAGAGAAAAACGGTTTGCAGATTTAAAAACAGCGCATTAAAATTGACTAGAAAAACATAGAAATGTTAGAGAAAGAAAAAAAAATTTTTTTTCTTAGCCAGTGTAATTGGAGAGGAATCACTCTTCTCTCAGTTCCCAGCAAAATACTAGGCAGGATAATTATACAGAGAATTTCAAAAGCAGTAGACCACAAACTGAGGAAAGAACAAGCAGGATTTAGAAAGAACAGAAGATGAGTAGATCATATATTCACTCTCAGGAACATTATAGAGCAGTGCTCAGAATGGCAAAGACAGCTGTACATTAATTTCGTTGATTTTGAAAAGGCATTTGACAGCATACATAGGGACAGTTTATGGAAAATATTTAAGCTGCATAGTGTAAATCATAAAAAGCTTCTATGCCAACTTTACGTGTAGTATTGGGCAGAGCAACCTAACCTTTGAGGTGAAAACCGGAGTACGACAGGGATGCCCCTTATCAACCACTCTATTTTTAACAGTCATAGACTTAGTGATGCGCCAGACAACAGAGGGCAGTCCAAGAGGAATAAGATGGACTACATTTTCTACATTGGAAGATCTGGAATATGCAGATTACATTGCACTACTAGCACATTAACATCAACACATCCAGGAAAAAACGGATAGACTTAATAAGTTTAGCCAGCAGGTGGGCTTGAACATCAATTTAAAGAAGTCAGAGGTCATGACGCTCAATGTGAGCAACCCTGAGCCCATATCAGTAAGGAATCAGCAACTGGTACAGACAGACACCTTTACATACCTGGAATGCATAGTAACACCAGACGGCGGGGCAGGCAAAGACATCAACATCAGAATGAATAAGGCAAGAACAGCCTTTTTTAGCCTAAACAACATCTGGAAGTCCTCTCAATACAGCACAAGCACAAAATTAGGATTACATCAGAGCTGTGTGCTTTCTGTGCTTCTCAATGGTGCGGAATGCTGGAGAGTTACAGAGAAGGAAATGTCGAAATTGTCCTCTTTTCACACAACATGCCTAAGAAAAATTCACCGAATCTTTTGACCGAATGCCATCACCAACCAAGATCTGCTTACTCGGAGCAAGCAAGAGGACATGCACACCATCATAGCTGGCAGACGCTGGAGCTGGGTTGGCCATGTCCTCGGAAGAGACCCCGATGCCATCACAAGAACAGCTATGCTTTGGACCCCTGAAGGAAAACGAAAGAGAGGCCGACCAAAAACAACGTGGCGGAGGACTGTGGAGGCTGAGATGCAAAGAATGAACCAGAGTTGGGCACTGTACGAAGGATGGTCACCGACCGAGCAAAGTGGAATCAATTTGTTGCTGCCCTACAAGATGCCACTAGGCGTGATGGCCACTGAGTGCTTTGACGGTCGGATGCTAAGGATCAAAGAAGAAGACTACGCGAAAAATAGAAGCAGACATTCTTTATGAACATTTCAAGCCAAGATGGTAGGTTGTTGCTGGCAGCATTTGCACAAATTGCAAATGATTGACAAACACAGCCCAGAACAAAGGCATGTAGAATCTCTTTTTTCAGCTGTGCCTGTAAACCGCTTGCTGTCCCCATCATAGTGGCACAGTTGTCTGCAACAAAACCAATGACGTTACTAAGCGGGATTGCATGCGTGCTCAACAATTTCTTTACAGCTGTAAACATGCCAAGACCAGTCCCACCCTCTACCTCAATGAGGTCTAACTATATAGCGAACAGTACAGTCAGCTGGACAAGGAAGTTAAACGCCAAACCCGAGCCAACATAAGTAATTTCCTAGAAAATAAAATCAACTACTTTTCTTGTATTTGTGACACAGAATCGCACAACGACTGCCAACATCTGATTCTTAGAGACATCAGTACTCTCATCAACGATTATTAAAAATTTCTGATTTCTGCAAATGTTTATAACTTCAAGCCGCTCAAAATGAGCAATGCCGTATTGCATCACATTGACAGCCTTGGTGCGCTTCAGTGACATTTTTTTTAGCAATTGTGCTGTCTGGAAACATCTGCTTGCAACATTCAATCAAATGATCAGCTTGCGAAAACGGAGTATTATGTTCTGCCATGAAAGCCGACAACAGTATCTCCGCTTGTTCAGAGTTTTGCTTTTGGCTTCGAAGTTTTTCATGTGCTTCTGTGTGCCTTTATGTGTCAATAAAGCTGTTTTGTTGGCATTAGTTAATGTACAGGAACAGACCGTACAAATCGCAGCATACGGTTGCCAGAGTCCAGCTTTATCCAATCCTCCAGTTCGCTGTCTGTTAGCCATTCCTCACAAATAGCCTGCTGATACCATGGCTTCACTTTTTTAAGCGGTGGCGTGTGTGTCGTCCTGCTGCTACAGCTACCTAGCGTACTTTCATCATCGTTTAAGTCTAAAATTTAAAAAGAATACTTTAAAACATATCGCTAAAATGACTGAGTACACTGACAAACAACATTTTTCTTTCTTATATAAGAATAAGTGTTCTTAGGTCAGTTTCTTGCGCTGATTTCAAATCTGAAATCCGTTTATCTCTATCACATCTGGTTCTTAAGATATTTGTGAATAAATATATTTTTGGGAAACCGTTATTTGCTCCGTTTCATTTTTACTATATAACTTATTAAAAATTAATAAAATGCAAAATAATTGTACTTTTTATACTGCTAAAAGATGCATGACATATGTTACGCTATTTTTCAAATAGTTACTGTATTTTGAAATAATTCTGAGCGAAATATGGCTTCGAGAAGGTGTAGAAATTCGGCTGATCTGTTCTGTTACGTGTGCGGAATTTTACCGATCGTGTTCACCAGAAAAACTTTACACCATTACTAAAGAAAGCATATGAACTTTATTTCGATTCGAAAGTTGATGACGCAAATAAATCTTGGAAGCCAAATGCAGTTTGTTCGACTTGTGCAAATACATTGGCAGGTTGGTTACGAAAATTGCCGAAGCATAAGTCGATGCCTTTTGGAGTGCCAGTAATATGGCGTGAACCGACAAATCACACTACTGATTGTTACTTCTGCTTGACAAATATCCATAGTTTCACTTTTAAAACTAGAAAGTCTGTGGTTTATCAAAATATTGAATCGGTTTTGAAACCATTGCCTCATGATCCAATCACGTGTCCTATCCCAGTTCCACCAGAAGAATATCCGTTGGACATGAATGAACCATCAGAAAGTGATAGTTTACCTGCTTTAGAAACTAATTCTGACTCGGATGATATACCGGTGAATGATGGTGTTCACTTAATTAACCATTCAGAGCTTTCAGATCTACTGTAATACGTGATCTCGCTCTTACCAAAGGACAAGCGGAATTACTCGGTTCGCGACTCAAAGAATGGAATCTTTTAGCGCCCAATACTCCGATATCTAAATTTCGTCATAGACACAGGGAACTTGTTCAATACTTTGAGATGGATGATGACATTTGCTATTGCAAAGATGTAAACGGTCTAATGGTGCACCTCGGTCATGAGCACATAGTCAACGAATGGCGACTTTTTCATCGACTCTTCCAAGACTAGTCTAAAAGCCGTGTTATTGCATAACGGAAATTTATTTTCATCAATTCCAGTCGCCTACCCTGTTCATATGAAAGAAACTTATGACAATATGGCTATACTTTTGGCAAAAATAAAGTACAATGACTAACAATGGCGGATTTGTGGAGACCTAAAGGTCATTGCAATTCTCACGGGCATGCAGACTGGGTATACTAAATTTTGTTGCTTCCTATGTGAATGGGACAGCCGCAACAGACGGAACATTATGCAAGAAAGGGGTGGCCTATCAGGGATCGTATGCAGCTCGGGCATAAAAATGTAATACACGAGCCATTAGTTAACAAAGACAGCATCATTTTACCACCGTTACATATAAAGTTGGGGCTCATGAAGAATTTCGTAAAAGCGTTAGATAAAACGAGCAAAGCTTTCACTTATCTTCGAGAAAAGTTTCCGCAAGTTAGCGATGCAAAGATAAAGGAACGTATCTTTGTAGGACCTCAGATTAGGAAAGTTATTGCAGACAAACAATTCGAGAACTTGTTACATGGTAGTGAACTTGGCGCATGGATGGCATTCAAATCGATCGTCGATAACTTTCTGGGAAATCACAAATCTGTCGACTATGTGCATATTGTTAAGCAGTGCACAGATGCATACAGAATTATGGGCTGTAACATGTCCCTTAAAATCCATTTGCTCGATTCGCATCTTGACTTTTTCCCTGACAACATTGGCGAAGTCAGCGATGAACATGGAGAACGATTCCATCAAGATATCGCCGTAATGGTGTCACGTTATCAAGGACGGTGGAGTGTGACCATGCTTGCTGATTATTGTTGGATGCTTCATCGCGATGTACCACATGCCATTCACCGACGAAAGTCGACTGCAAAGAAATTCAAGCCTACATAACTGTTATACTTCTTGTACGAATGATGTTGTAATACTGTATGCGTTGTTAAAAAAACTTCAATTGCGTATTTCTAGAGATCCCGACCTGATAGAGAAAAACGGTTTGCAGATTTAAAAACAGCGCATTAAAATTGACCAGAAAAACATAGAAATGTTAGAGAAAGAAAAAAAAATTTTTTTTTGTTAGCCAGTGGTATTGTAGATGACAGCCATTAACAGAATAATAGGAAATAGATAGCTGATGTAAACGAGTCAAAAAACAACGTCATTGATATGGTTAAAAACAAGAATTAAATTTAAGTGGAATAAAAAATATATAGCACTGTTACCACCAATGTTTATCTATCAGTAAGATTATTACTGCTGACAAATGTGTTGCCAGAAGCGTCGGGCTTACAGTGGTGGCCGACCTATTATTTGATAACGCGAATGTCATTTTGGTGGGGCCGTAATGGATAGGCCAACGGTGGTAATACAAAACAGGAACATCATAGGGCTGACCAACTGTTAAGTCAAGCAGGCTGGACTCGTAGTGACATTATCGAAATAATTTATTCAGTACGAGACTTGGACATCAGACGCAGCAAATAATTCAGGAACATATGATTTCATTGCAGACAATTCATCATAATGAATATGGCCTCTGATTGACAGTGTCGGCTATAATAATATCGAGGTCAAACGGCTTGACCAAATCGAAAGGCCTTCGTCGAATTGAAGATTATTCAAATTTATGAGTCTCTGAGGCTTGATACCTTGAAATGTGCCGTTATCTGGCAAACCTTATAATTCCCGATGGATTCCTGGATAGATTCGTCAGGAATAAACTTCATCATCCTTCAACACATCATTATATTAATACGTATGGGTTTTCTCTTTACGTTAGAGAATGAACACCAAAAGTACATCTATCATCGATGATTAAAATATTATAATGCCTGTCGGGTATGATTTGTATAGCAACAACTCGACGCAAAAAAAGGTGCGTCATCTGCATTCAATGAAGATGCAGAAAAGTACGCATAAATATTTAAGATATACATTTATTAAAGATGCGATCACATGTGCGTCTATCAAAACTAGACTTGAATGGGAAAATCTCACACACTTAACTCCCACGAGAAAAAAAGACTTAACAGTATACATCGCCCCCCCCCCCCACCCCCCCCCCCCCCCCCCCCCCCCCCCCACCTCGGGGAAAAAAAGCAATTTTTTTTTTAAATACACCGGAGAAGTCAATCAAAGTCTATTTTACAATAATCAATCAAACAGAATTAATGTTAAGTCATTATAAGAAGAGAGCAAGTGGGATAGAAGTGTGTAAAAGAAAACAAATACCAAATGCAAACAAAAGAAATGAAACATTCTGTACCAAAAATGAACAAAATGCAAATCAAGTAGTGGCAAATGAAGTGCGAAAAATGAAAAAAATGACAAGGAATGGTGAATAATGGTGACAGCAATCAACAAAGATGCTAAAAAATGTCAATCAATGAACAAAATTAAATTGTGTAATGCATGTATGTATGCGCAGAAATGTAAGAGTGGGTAAACAAGTAAATAAAATCAATGTGCAAAGTAAAACACTAGAATGAAACAATACAGTCCAAACAGAGTGTAGGGAGAATCAACTACACAGCTTAAGCAAGTATGCAAATATGGTTACATGAACTATATCTATGTGCCCAAAGTATCAAGCGCTAATGATGCGCGATCATAAAATAATTGAGGTGAGATGCAATAGTGTATCGAAAATACTAAGCTAATTAAGTTAAAATTAATGTCATAAATGTCTCACATTGTTCCTGAAATATTAAAATGTTCCTAATTAATCTACAATTAAATTCTGTAGAAGTGTCATGAAATCACAGTTAGCAAGTGAAATTGTTATTGCTCCACCCAAATAGTGTAGGAAATATATGGGTAATGTTTTTAAGTGAAATATTATTAAATTATTAACGTGTTAACGAACTTTACCTTATGTCAATTCAGATTTCGATAGAAATCGATGTAAACACGCACAATAGTCAATGTTGAATAAACAAAGTCACTGATAGTTAAGTAAAAGGAGAATCACAACAACAAAAAATGTGATGTTGGTAAGAAAGCATATCTCATTCCAAAACGGTGCGAATACGGTAATGTTATATTCAATAGTAAGCTCATGGTTTGAAAATGTAAAGTATTACGTTGTGTCATTGTTAGTAAGCAACCATTTTTCAGTGATGACTGGGTAGCGTAGCGGCGTGACAATTTGAGAGGTGTAGCGACCCGGTAGAATCTTGAGGGCATCTCGATAACAAAATCGTCCAATGAGGTGTTGGAATCACGGATGACCTGAGGGTGAAACCAAACGTACGGAACTTGATATAATCTCGTGCAGCTTGAAATTCGAGAAGTCCGCACTCTGAAGTCCAAGAAGCGTTCGCTGTTTACATGCAAAGATGGCGTCAAGCAGAAATCTTATGAGGTACAGTGTATACCAAACAATGGCAAAGATTTCAAGGTACACAGCAGAGCAATGATGTACAGCTTCATTCAATTGGCGATAGAAGAGGAGTACTGGCACAGCTCCGATTCCCATCGAAGCAAAATTCCTGTGAATAATGAAATAAAAATTTATGTTTGGTAATTGTATCGTTTTAGTGAAGGAAAATATTACATTTATCCTACAGCATGTGGTCTGGTACTTTTTTGACCATTGTGGAATGCCAGGTGAACCTTTCTGTAATAAACGAGAAAAGGTAGTATTGAAAGTAGCCAAAAGGTAAATGACACGATTAACAACATAGGGTGGCAAAATTGTCCTAATAAAATAATAGCGTAAGAATGAAGTCGCGTTGAGGATAATGCGCTGCATGAAATACAGGCACAAGAAAAAGCATTAAAAAATGAGCTTGCGCAATGACGTACAAGGAAGTCATAAAGATATAAATGATATTGGCGTCAAAATCAAAATAGATAGGATAGGAACTATAACGGAATATCCGAGATGTCGTGTGAGACAAAGGAAACTCAGTCGACAAAAGTATAGATCGAACAGTATGAACTGATGTCATAGCCTGTGCACTGGGCAATGAAAAAACAATGAGAAATATTGTGATAGGGTGGGCGAGATGATGATGATGATTATGGTTTGATCACTCTCCTGCTTACACTCGCACCGACCCAAACAACAATAAAACTCTTGATTCTAGAGGCAGGGGCTATATTTATTTTTATAACCCATTCAGTGACAAAGCAAACATTAATCAAATAAACTAGCGAACATAACAAAACAAAACTAAACAAACACCCAACAGTGCCCGATGCTAATCTGAAGAAGCAAACAAAGCACAGAATAGTTAAAATCATAATATAATACTGAATGAGAAACACCACGCTCTCACCTGTCAAACTGTCCTACGCCGCCATCTGACACACTCAACTATCACACACACATACACACACACACTCATGTGTGTCGTCCAATGCGATTAGTATGGTGTTGTGCATGAGGCTGGCAACCTCACCATGTAACACAGATTGCTACCAAAACCACTACTGCCCGAGCATCTGAATGCTTAATATGAAGGCAAACCACACTGTTGGTCCCATGCTCCCTCAGGAGCGGAGAAGAGAAATATATATCTTGAAGTGAGCCCACGTGCTCTCACAACCATTCCTCACATAACCATAATTAAATAATCATAAAATGGACATAAAATAATATTCAACTCAACAAATACTCTCAATAACGAGAATAAACCACCACCTCGCAACTGACCTATCTCAATATTCGTTACTGCATTCGGAAGCATGTCGTATGTGACGACTGGTGCGCCTGGCAACAAGCGTGTCGTATATGACCACTGATGAGACTGGGAATCTCATCACATGAAACACATCGTTACCGAAACAAATCACTGCCATAGCATAAAAATGCTTCTTGTCGGCTTGTGATAGACACCCACCACATTGGTGTTTCCATGCTCCGCCGGGAGCAACCAGAGAAACACATGTCTGAACAAAGGAGTGGCCTCGCGCTCTCCAGAAATCTAAATACATATTCTCACCTCACAGTAACCTATTAAATATATACAGTAGAATTATGATAAGTAGGCTATCGTGAAATACACTCAATTACTTTTACATTAAAGAAATAAAATAATTACTCTTGACTTTAACAAAACTGGCATTAACACGAAAACTATCTATTTCCTTTACTAGGGAAAATTATCTTAATCTGCTTCCCACCCACGTGTCAATTCACACAATATAAAACTGGCGTCTTCTTTATACAATCACACATGGTGACGCGCCGCCTTTCATGACCACGTGGTTGCCATCCTGATAACAGTCAATATCATCTAAATTAAAGTAAAAAATCGCTTCTGTGTCCAGTTTCATGTAGGAAATAGCTCCCTACTAAATTTGCCTTTCTTGCCCGGTCTGATGACTGACATAATTGCTCTTAAACTCTCACATCTGTGATTTGGGCTTTGCGTGCCTAATAAAACCTATCAAACATTATTTTCACTCATCTATCACTTCGAGACTAAATCATAATGTCCTAAAAAGACATTTCCTTTGGAAACACATCTATCTATATCACTCAACATTAAAATAGTCACATCGATATTATTTCCGAATTATATAAAACTAATTCTAATTTAAATTAACTCACGTGTCATGTCTTTGTGTTCTTCTGTGTGGGTACACAGCGCGCCTCGTTTCGTTCTCTCTTGTCTGGACTGATACTTTAAGAAGGCCCGCTGCTGTTGTTGTTGTTGTTGTTTTCGTCTACTATGTTGCTGTAATACCCTGTTCAACCTGAAAGTTGGTTATAATTGGGGTATATTGTGTGTTAGGTTCTTCGGTGCTAGTCGTCTGTTAGTCCTGAAAAGGACTGGTCCTGAAAAGGACCACTAGCTGGTTGTCTGGTTTCCTCTTCGTTGCTTGTCGGCCGTGGTGTGTTCATGGTGTTCATTTCCTGCCTTCCTATCTGTCTTGTGTTGTTTTGTTAGTTTTTGCTTTCCTCGTTTCTGTTTCTCTTGTATTCCTGCTTTCCGGTATCTGTAATATTGCTTTTTCGAGTTTTTTCAGTGTTTTTTCGATGACTTCCTCGTCTGATTGTTCGTTTGTTTTGGTCGCTCTTGTGTTTGATGTCATTTCCTCAATGGCTCTTCACTCTGTTTCGATTCTCTTGAGGATTGTGGAGTTTTCTTCCTTCAGTTCTGTCAGCCTCATGACATCTGTTTTTATCTGCTGCTGGATTCTTTTCATTTCTTCCATCATATCTTTGACGCTCTGTAGATCTATTACGTCTTCACCACTGTCGGTTGGTTCTTCGGGAGCCTGCTTGCTTCTGTTTACGACATGTATTTTCATTTCTTTCACATCAGCGGTCAGCTTGTGTAACTGTCGTCTATCTATTATGCGCTGTTTTTCTGCACCATCCGCAGCCACTCTGTGTTTTGCCTCCTTGAAGGGGATGTTTTTGGACACGGCCTCCTTCAAGATGCTCTTTGTTTCCTGAAACACAGGGCAGCCTCGGTACCTTGCCCCGTGGTTTCCATGGCAGTTTGCACAGGTACGGTTTGCATTAATTGATTTGTAGTTGTGGTCCTCCTTCGCCCTGGGCCAGTCGCCATATTGGTGGTTTCCCGCGCAATATCGGCAGACAGCGTCTCTCCTGCATGTTTTCTTGGTGTGTGAAAACTGTTGACAGTTAGAGCACTGCATGACCGGAGGTATATATGGTTCTGTCCTTTTTGTTGATGTTTCGAGCGTTAGTCTCTCGGGTCTTTTCGATCCTTCTACCGTAACTATCATCAGGTTGGTGTCTTTCTTGGCCCAGGTTTTTAGCCTTTCGACCTGCGTGATTTTAAGATTTGCGTTTTCAGCTTGAAGGCGTCTATGGACCTCGCCTTCGGAACATCTGGTATCCACCCCTCTGATGACCAACTTCTTTGTTGTCTTGTACTTTTCCACCACCACTTTTATTTGGTGGGGCAACTGGATTTCCTTTGGACCGGATTCCAGTTCGATCATCAGCGAGGTTGTTTTGTCTGTGTTGTTGAGAGAAAGCACTACTCCCTTTTCGTGCCTCCCTACTTTGGCGATACCTCTCCGTCCAGTTATCACCTCGAGGATGTTGATCACTTTGTTGTCGGGTAGGGCCCCGAGTGAGGCCTCACTTCCTGACGTCTGGGTAATCTTTACGATCCTCTCCTGTATCGTTTCTGTGTTGTTTGTCTTTTTAGTGTTTGGTCTTTGTTTCCTTCTACAGGCTTGGTTCGAATCTTGTTCCTGTTCTTTGTTATACGGTGTCATATCTTGCATCTGAGCCCTTGAGTTGTCAGCTGTTGTTTCCTCAGGATCAGGAATGGTATCTTGCTTCTCAGTGGTTTCGATGTCCAGCACGCCTGGGGCTACTTCTACTGTTGCTTCTTGAAGAGCGAGCTTGTTTTCTTTTCTCCAGCTGTCGTAACGCTCTACATATTTCTTTATGTTCTGGGTCTTCTTTATCTAGGCAAGGGGTCGGGCCACTCAGACTCTCAGTCGGGTCGACGCATGTCACAGCTAACTCAGTCGTGGCCGGAGTTATAGAAGGGCCGGTCCCGGCACGAGTACTTGGGGCAGTCTTGCTCTCTGGCTGTCTGTCATTGTTGATTGTGATATTGTGATTACCCTGGCTGTTCTGCGCTGGTGGGCTGGTGTAGACCTTCCTCTTTTTAGCGTGTGGCTTATGTCTGGGCATTTTGACGATAACGCGATCTTTTCTCGAGTAGTGGCGTCCTGAGAAGGACGTTGGTGTCTTGTTTGTGCTGTTGTGTGAACGACGCTCGAAACGTGATGTGGAAACAAAACGCTCTTTTTATAGGCACTAGGCTAATCACTCAACTACTGCGCGCTGGGCGTATTAATCGTGGCTACTTAAATATCACACGCGATTATCGCTTTAGGAATAGCGAAAACACAAATAAAACCTACCGCTATTATCAAATAACACAATTCTACACCACATCTTTATTTTTAAGGCTTTATTGTGGCCTCATTACATATCTTCTACTTCAGACTTTTCACAACTCAGAATGCTTCGCGCACATCGAAAATAATCTGCCTAGAAACAGGTAGGGGGCGGGCGTCTCCTTTTCGGCCCCATCACAATATAATAAAGGTGCAAAACCAGACATGAGTGAATCTGGACGCGCGACAAATTTCAAAAGTAGAGCAACGAGAGCGACAAAAAGAAGATGACCAGGAAAATACTGAGCTAACCGGCCCAGAAAGAAATGAAAATAGTCCCACAAGAAATACAAATGCACGGAGAACTAAGTCTGAACATGTGGTAAAGAACTTACAAGTCGTTGCGAAAAGAAGTTACAACCAATGTAACTGAATATAGATTCAGTTGACGCGACAAAGTTAGTGTGTGGGGTAGACAAAACAGAGGAATCTTCCTCTTTAATAGTACACAAAGAAGAACTATAATTTGAGCAACGACGAACTGAATTACGTCGTGCTGGGCTCAAAGAAGCACCAAAATTGGTATAATGAATAATAGTATCATTAGTACTACAAGATCCCACTACATTAGCCGAACGTATCACGTTTGCAGAATGTAACTGGGGATACAATTTTGGCATAGTCGTAACTGCATAAGCAGCGTGTATGTGTTGCTGTTCCCAAGCAGCAATCTGTTGTGCAGTACACTCTTTAACACCATGTATCCGTCCGACAATAAGGTCTGCTATATGTGACGGTAGCATGCAGACGTGTATATTACCTGAAAAAAAATGGTGTAGCAATGTATACGATGGCAGTTGGAAATGTCTCAACTGTGCCACCGAATGAAATGCATTTTACCCTTTTACCTGTTGCACAAGACGGGTGAACTAGGGATTGCCTAATTCCAACAGTAGAGCAACCCGAATCAAAGAGCACCGAGACGGGTATATAATTAACAAGTCCCTTATGTAAGGCAAGAGAGCCGGATCCATCATGGGCAGACATGGCAGTTAGAGTCGGCAGGGGATGACCGCAACTCAAAGTCGTAATAGTCTCTGGCTGAAATAAAGTAGTGCACTCAGGGCAATGAGATGCCTGCTCGAAATCAATGTAACATGAGGATGCATTATGAACATTATTTCTGTCACCTTGATTTAAATTCGTTTGAGAATCATGCTGAGCTGAGTTAGCATGGCGATGTGACATATCATTTGAAGATCTACCTCTACTTCTGGATCGATTTTGACTATAACCCCGTAGTGATTATTGTTATTTTCTCTATTGGGACCATTATTTTGATTTGAACCCCAATAATAATTACTGTGGTAATTATTTTCCCTTTGAACAAAATATCTGTTTGAAGAATTTTGTTGGTTTGGAAAAAAATTAGAGCGTGATTGCCAATCCCTGGAGTGATTATATCTTCTAAAATTTCCTGAATTATTTCTATTAAAATCCTGTGGCATATTAGATTGCCTCCAGTTTTGCTGTGCTGGAGAATTACCACGAAATGGTTTCCCTTTGTAAGAATTGAAATTCTTATAATCTCCCTTTCTGAAGTTCCGATCAATACTATGTGACCTATTGCGGGAATGATTTCCGTGCGGCTTAGCAGAGGCAACAGGCAACCCATCTCTGACCCGGGAATGGCTAACAATAATATTTGGATGGATTGTGACATATTCAACGAAGTAACATCTGGTGGCCCAGTCTACGGGAACGACATCATTATTCAATACTCGCTTGAAGATTGCAGGAACGTCATTATTCAATACTCGGTTGACGATTGCAGTATGTCCAGTTTCTTTCAAGTCGACACCGTCATGGGTACAACATTTGTTTTTGGAGATCTACATAACGGTCGTTCAGACTAGCCTTGAAGTGGTCCTCCATAACGTACACTGTCAAGGTCAACTTTGAAATTCAACTGTCAGAGTCATATATGTACTGCAACACGTTTCTTATGGCTCACCATGTGATAACCGAAACCCATCATCGCTGATCGTGCGGGATTCGCTTTTACAGATAAGTGGTCATCAAATTTATGTACTCTGAACCACTATCTTGTGATTTGTGAGCCTTTCTTAAATATATCCACAATTTTTTTTCTTTATTCTATGTTCCATGTTTTATGCGAGCAGGTTGGGTAGGCGACTTGCGAAGGGAACATTCCAGATTTACCCCCGGGCCCTCGCGAGTGTTCTATATGGACATTTTTGCAGACTTCCCACAGTGGAAAGTTCCAGCATATGTTTGCTGATGGATTTTTCAGTCCTCTGCGTTGGTTCTCTGCAACCTATATTTATTTGGCTGTGTAGTTCTATTTCAGTGTGTTATTGTAGTATATTTTTAGTGTACCTTGGTTTTACCAAAAGTTGTGTTCGTCCTTGTTGATCTCACCTTGCTATCACTTAGTTTTATACATACTTCATCTTTATACCCTGTGACGTCATCATGTCTTGTCATTTCTTTGCAGTAAGGTTGCGTGCGCAACATTATTTCTCTTCAGTTTCGCTGTAATTTTTTTTTTACTGCAAACGTTCTTAGGCGTCTTTGTGATTTGTCTACATCTGTATTTGATCTGTTATGCTCTTGTAATCTGGACAGGAACTTGTCACACGTTGAGTAAAGAATACTTCTTAACTATTTTCAATATTCGACTAAGTAAGTTGCTCACTTATACAATTATACAAGATGGCAACTTTAGATTACTTCATTGAACAAGGTAAAGAGCTTTGTATGGAACCTGAGGAATTAAAGCTATTCGTGACTACTGAATACGCAAAATCGCAGGAACGTGAATTTAAAAAAAATCAATTAAAAGACTCCGCTCTTTATCAGGAGAACAAAATGAGACAATATAATCTGGAGCAGGAGAAAAGAGAGCTGAAGGTTGAGGAGATTACATTACAAAAATTACTTGACAAGGAAAAGAATGTCAGTGGGGAATTTGATAAGCTTAATATTGCTTTAAAGCCCCTTAAGGCCCAAGATGCCTTATACTTAAATGAAAAATTCAATCCTGTGTCCATGGCTTCAAGGCACACTGCTTATTGCAGATTGCAACTTTTTTTTATAAATCTAAATGACCTTGACCTAGTTTTGAACTGTCCAATATATGACCCATGGGCTTTGGTCTATATTTATTAGCACATAACTACAGGTTTTCTTAAGAAAATGGCCAAGTCCCACAAAAAATAACTACTACTATTTAAATATTCTGTAACAAGAGAAACATTCAAACTCCATTTTTATGGTACACTAATTAATAATAAACATACATTTGCTTACAAATACATATAGCAAAACTTGAGTAAGTGAATAAAAGAAACACATGTATAACTTTCTACTTCACCATTTAATAGTAAAGTTAAATGTGGAACAGTCTAGTGTAACAGTTCCTTTGCTCCATGAAACACAATGGAATATTGCATTTTTCAAAAAAGTGTTTGTTTTCTGGCTGCATATTTTGCATCGCAGGCGACAATTTACAGATCTTTTCACTGGCAAATGCATAAATCCATAAGTTCTGGCATAATTACTTTCTTGTTTCTTTTTTCAGAATATGATGCTGCCAGCTGTGCATCTGAAGGCCTCCCTCTTTTTCTTGTTGCCAACATCTCTATAAGTGAGGAAGCAAGTTTTCCTTGAAACCTTCGCTGAGTTAGAACACTATTTTGGGCATTTATCACAGCGATCAAATTACAGTGCCAGAACAATAGCAGTCTAAAAGGTCCACTCCACCCATATTTTGATTGTACATACTGATGATAGCAGGCCGATCTATGTCTACATTCTGCCTTTTGCCTTTGTCAAATCTCCTGACCTTGTTGCACGGTTCTAGGCCAGTAGAACTGGACAAAATGGTCACAGCTCTGGTGTCATACCAGCGAACAGCAACACAGTTTGTGTACTTCTCAACACTGTAACCCATGGCACCACGTCCTTTCCTTTTGTATACTGTTTAAGTTTGCTAAATTTTGCAGTGAAAGGTATCATTATTTCATCCACAGATTGGTTAGCATTAAGGACAACTTTCAAACAGTTTGATCTTAACTTCTGCAGCCATGGCCTTATTTTTCATAACTTGTCTTTCTGATCACTTTCTGTGACACTTAAGTTGTCTGTAAAATGCAGTGATCGGATTAGTGCTAGAAATGTGTTTCGGCTCATCACACCAGCAATAGGATCATCCCGTATCTCTTCTTCCTAGTAGCATCTGTTACCAGGCATCTTTACTAGCTCCATTCTAAAATACATTCCAGTTAACTGTTTTATTTGTTTCTTGTTGGTATTTATGGACTTCCCACTTTTCAGTGTGCTGTATAAACTTGAATTGTCTACTAAAAGTTCTAACATGTCATCAGTGAGAAACTGCTTGAAGTAACAACGTGGTGATCCTAGCTCAAAATCATCTGAAAGATCATAAGTAGGCTCTTTAAATTGAGAATTAGGTGGTTCAAATGATTTCTTTCTCCACCTGTATGCATGTGACTGGCCAGCAGTAACCCATCTATTAATGTCGAAGAGGATGATGTTGCAAGGGTTGAAGTAGCGGGTGAGTATGTCACATTATCACCATTCAATATCTTATCAGATGGTGAGGTAACCTTCCGAGTAGTGTCATCGCCATCTTCCTCACTGCTATATGTTCCATTAGAGGTAAAAGGGGTATCTTCATCGCCACAGTCATTGTCCGGCAAATCATCATCAGTGGACTCGCCACCTGATAAGTCACTGTCATTTGTGTCAATCATGTCCGAAAAATCAACGGCTGTCATCAGCTTTTCCTGTCGTTGAGATGCCATGTCTGAAATAATAAAATTGCTTTTTTTTTTAATTCTGTCTCACATATATAACTTCACACACAAATATTATTTTAGGTTTGTACTATATAAGTTGCCCCGTGTAATTCTTGGGAATCTCTGAAGATATACAGAAAGGACATGGCTATCGCTCCCTCAGGCATGCCGTACAAGGCGATTCATATGAAGATGCCAACCTCATCAATTAAACAACTTGCTACATAAACTATTGCTGCAACAGTATACACATGCTTTGTGCAGACTTCCTGGTAGGGGATCAGCTGTAGTGGTGGCTCCATGCTCCATAAATAGTGACAAGGAAAATGATGATAGTGATGATATTATATAAACTGTAGGGGCCTATAGGCCAATAAAAAGTAAAAATTAAATGGGTTAACCAAATGAATGATCAAAATAAAGCCAACCAACTACCATACTGAGCCTTACATGCTAGAATTACTATTTCAACAGATGGCAGAAGCAAACGCTCCTGTTTGATTAGCATTTCTCACGGAAATAAGGAGAGTTTGTTTACCATGACAGTGTTATACTTAATGCCCATTGGACCACATGTGGGTCATCACATTTTAGATTTATAATACGACTTTTCATCTTCATCAGTGTATTCAATTTATGTTTCACTACATTTCTAAACATAAAATAAAGTTAATTATGTGGAATAAAACGTAGGAACTTACCGTGAAATGGCTTTACTCGCTAGAGAAACAGAGCTGATTCACGCTGCAAATTTCAAACCATGGGGATGGCCATTTGTGAAGGGGAACTCATGCAGTAAATTTTGAGCAGTTATCAAGAGTTATGGTTACTATGGGTCTACATTGGTCCTATGGGCTTTAAGGATAAAAAACGACTGAATATAAAAAAGTGTCTATGTATTGCGCGCAAATAAATAGTGGGTCATATATGGGCCGCTGGGCCTTAAGGGGTTAAAGACAGACTGCATGCACAGGTGGTTTAGATTCAAGAACTGACATCTGAGGTTTCTCTTTTGAAATTAAAGGTTGATGAGCTTACGAATAGCCATCATAGTGCTATTGAGGCACTTGGAAAAGAAAAGGCTAAGAATGTGGAATGTGTCAGTAAACACTCTATCTATATTGAACGACTAACTCAAACTGCTGCTGCAGAACTTAAAGTTAAAGATGTAGAAATTATGAATAGGGTTGCTAAAGAGAAGATTCTTACTTCTCAGTTAAGTGACTTAAAGTCAGATTATGATAGACTTCAAGTTGAAACCCAAGAGAGAATACGTAAGGCTCTTGCTAAAGAAAAAGAAATTACAGATTTAGCGATTACGAAACTTCGTAACAGAGTTGATGGTCTATTGGATGTTGTCTTGAACAACAAGGCGTTGTCTGCCGTCAAGGTTGACAGGGTTAGACAGTGAATGTGTTGCGACATGCGCAATTTACCTATTTGGCAGTGGGTAATAATACTGCTCAGCATAAGATTAATATGGATAAACTGAATTGCCCTACTATTGCACCCTTCAGGGAAAAACAACATGTACGTAATAATTATACTCCGCGCTTAGCACTCGCGACACATAATGATTTAAATGATACTCGGGCTCAGTTGCAATCTGGCCGAGATCATATGTCACTGAATCGCACTGTTCTGGTGCGCAACATTCCATCTCATACCACTTGGAATGCACTTCGAAAATTTGTTCAGAAAGTTGGTAATGTTAAATTTGTTCGCATGTTCGAACTTTAAAACTCTTTTAACCAGCTTGCTTTTGTTCGATTTGCTGACCATTGTGACGCTCACAGAGCTGTGAGATTCGTACATGGGTGACTTCCTGCGCACCATCCTCTAGACGTGCGACTTGTGCAAGACTCTGCACCACGCACTTTATAGTTGCGTTTGTGGGTGCGTTACTCTTCATTCTTTCCGAATGTTTTGTACTTGTCTTTTCTGCTATTGCAGATACTTCTTGTTCCTTCATTTCATCTATGTCTTGCGTATTGGCATTTCTTTATTTTCAGATATCCTGTCTGTTCAGACTTTCTTAACTTATTGTATCTGTATTTATTTGTTTTATTGGGCCATTTAGCTCAGTATTTTCTTTGTCATACGCAACGACTCTGTTAGTCAGTCATCATTGCAACCTTATTATTTTTCCTTTTGACTTCAGTTTCATGTGCATATTTATGACTTCTATATCTGTCATTGCACACAGTCATATTATTTCAGACTTTTTCTTGCGCTCGTTTTTTATGCCGCACATTGTCCTAAGTCTCTCAGGTTAAAGGCAAAATATAGTGAACAGTACAGTCAGCTGGACAAGGAAGTTAAACGTCAAACCCGTGCTAACAAAAGGACATTTCTGGATGATCTTGCAAGACAGACAGAAGAGGCAGCACTGAGAAATGAACAAAGCACAGTATACAAAATAACTAAATTCATCAGTGGAAAACGATTTGCAAACAATATTACATTAGTAAGAGATAAGAACGGAAATCTCATCACGACAGTAGAGGGACAGGAAACAATATGGGCAGAGCATTTCAGAGAAACTCTGAATAAGGAACCACCAGAGACACAATTGAATGTTCCTGAGGCTGAAAACGATCTAGATGTTAATACAGACATCCTACGAAAAGAAGAAATCATCACAGCAATCAAAGGGTTAAAGAATGGAAAAGCTCCTGGTCATGATAACTTAAATGCAGAGCTATTTAAGACAGACCCAGACCTAGCAGCAGAACCATTAGAACCACTATTTGCACAAGTCTGGAAAACAGGGACAACACCAACAGAGTGGAGAAAAGGAATAATTGTCAAATTGCCCAAGAAGGGAGATCTTGCAGACTGCAATAATTGGAGAGGAATCAATCTTCTCTCAGTTCCCAGCAAAATACTAGGCAGGATAATTATACAGAGAATCTCAAAAGCAGTAGACCACAAACTGAGGAAAGAACAAGCAGGATTTAGAATGAACAGAAGATGTGTAGATCATATATTTACACCCAGGAACATTATAGAGCAGTGCTCAGAATGGCAAAGACAGCTGTACATTAATTTTGTTGATTTTGAAAAGGCTTTTGACAGTATACATAGGGACAGTTTATGTAAAATACTGAGGGCTTATGGAATTCCAAGCTGCATAGTGTCAATCATAAAAAGCCTTTATGCCAACTTTACGTGTAGCATTCGGCAGAGCAACCTAACCTTTGAAGTGAATACAGGAGTACGACAGGGATGCCCCTTATCAACCACTCTATTTTTAACAGTCATAGACTGGGTGATGCGCCAGACAACAGAGGGCAATCAAAGAGGAATAAGATGGACTACATTTTCTACATTGGAAGATCTGGAATATGCAGATGACATTGCACTACTAGCACATTCACATCAACACATCTAGGAAAAAACGGATAGACTTAATAAGTTTAGCCAGCAGGTGGGCTTGAACATCAACCTAAAGAAGACAGAGGTCATGACGCTCAATGTGAGCAACCCTGAGCCCATATCGGTAAGGAATCAGCAACTGGAAAAGACAGATGCCTTAACATACCTAGGATGCATAGTAACACCAGACGGCGGAGCAAGCAAAGACATCAACAACAGAATGAACAAAGCAAGAACAGCCTTTTTTTAGTCTAAGCAACATCTGGAAGTCCTCTCAGTACAGCACAAGCACAAAATTAGGATTATATCAGAGCTGTGTGTTTTCTGTGCTTCTCTATGGCGCGGAGAGCTGGAGAGTTACAGAGAAGGAAATGTCGAAATTGTCCTCTTTTCACACAACATGCCTAAGAAAAATTCTCCGAACCTTTTGGCCGAATATCATCACCAACCAAGATCTGCTTACTCGGGGCAAGCAAGAGGACATGCACACCATCATAACTGGCAGACGCTGGGGCTGGGTTGGCCATGTCCTCAGAAGAGACCCCGATGCCATCACAAGAACAGCTATGCTATGGACCACTGAAGGAAAACGAAAGAGAGGCCAACCAAGAACAACTTGGCGGAAGACTGTGGAGGCTGAGATGCAGAGAATGAACCAGAGTTGGGGCACTGTACGAAGGATGGCAGCCGATCGAGCAAAGTAGAGTCAATTTGTTGTTGCTCTACAAGACGCCACCAGGCGTAATGGCCACAGACTGCTTTGACGGTCGGCGGCTAGGGATCAAAGACGAAGAAGACATTGTCCTTTGCGATGAATATTTCTCCTACTGCCGTTTTTTACTGTCAATTTTTTCTTCATGTGTTGTTGATGATTTCAACTCAATCTTGGCTACTTTTACTGCTACCCTTTCTCATTTATTAAAGAAGGGTGCACCAAACATTATTCGGTGGTCCCCAGAGTGCCAAACCACATTAGATTATATTAAATCGCTGTTTTCATCGTCACCTATTTTGTGATTGCCAAATCCAGAAATTCCATTTACTCTTCGCAGTGATGCTTCAATGGTGGGAACCAGGGCGTCTTTACTTCAAATTTGCGATGGAACTCTCCACCCGGTAATGTACGTATCCAGAAAGCTGACTTCAACAGAACGAAACTACTCTGTACTAGACAATGAACTTTTGGCCATGGTTTGGTCCATCCTGAAATTACAGCGATTCTTGCTTGGCGCTCATTTTATCGTTGAAACAGATCAACGCGCCCTTGCGGCTCTTCAAAATAAAGACCTTAAGAGTTCCAGATCAACCCGTTACGCCATGGCGCTTCAACCATTCTATTATACAATACGTGCTATACCTGGTACTGAAAATGTGATGGCAGATCTCTTGTCACGTTGCCCGCAGGATTCGGTCGAGCCTCTGCTCCCCTCAAGTTGCGACGCCACTACATGACCAAGTCATCCCTAAAAATGATTGCTTGCGAACTATGACGCCACTAAAATAAGTTTTCCATTCATGACCTAACTCTTGAATATCAATTTACATTTTCGCACCATTTTTTAACACATTTTTTTTTTTGGGTGCTTTTCATTTCAAGTAACTATCGGAAACTGTGTTGGTGCGACGCTGACTGTGGTGTTAGTTTACTTCTATCCCGGTGGGAAAATAGATTGACATAAATTGAACTTATTTGATAGATGGATTATTGCAGGACATTTGACTTTCATAGATGTTCATGATTTTAGTTCACTTCTATACGAGCGTAAGACAATCTTCATTGCCGACGTGGTGATTTCATGACATTTTAATCAATTTATTTAATTGTGTCATTGATTGATATATATATATATATATATATATATATATATATATATATATATATATATATATATATATATATATATATATATATATATATATATATATATATATATATATATATATATATATATATATATATATATATATATATATATATATATATATATATATATATATATATATATATATATATATATATATATATATATATATATATATATATATATATATATATATATATATATATATATATTGAGTTTGGAAATGGTTTTCCATTCCCACACTTCATCCCAATTATTAATTTCTTTAAATGACTTAACACTAATTATATTTCTCTGATGTTACATTTATTTGTTACTAAGAACTTGCTCGACGTCTAAGGTATAATTTAAAAAAATGCATAGTTTTTTTTTCTCCGGGGGTCATGTATACTGTTAAGTCCTTTTTACGCGTGCGATTTAAATGTATGAGTCTCTCACATGCCCGTCTAGTGTTGATGGACGTACATGTGAGCGCATCTAATAAAAGTTGTATATGATTAATTACGCGCCGTCAGACACAATGGTTGAACAAAATAGCGCAACACGGTGCGATCGGTCATTTGTTGCCAAACAGCGATTACGTTATTAAAGAGATCCCTAAAGTCTGCGACTTGAGACATACGTCTTTTTGATGGAGCTGATTGTGAGTCTTACCCAAGTCAGGGGAAGACTCCATGAATATATATTAATACACCTCCTTGTATGGAGCGTTTGCTCTAGCCAACCCATGGCTCGATTGCATATCATATTTGATGTTTTTTTTATTCGTGACAAGATTTGGCTGAACTTCGGCCCGCATCTGTCATGTCGTGTCGCTAGTAGGTTCCAGATTATTGCCGACTGTTATCAGGATCATCCTGCAATATTTATAGGGTTCATTTTATAAAACCCTTTCATACTATTCAAAGCTCCGTCGTGGAAAACCAGAATGTTAGAACTGCTCACCGCAGAGTTCGATCGCCGTCCTTGAGATGTCGGCGGTTAGAGAGTGTCGGTCAAGCTCATGATTGATGATGTATTAATAATGCAAAGTACCTTGATGCCATGATGTTAATACTTGCACTATTGATGTGATGTACCTACTATGCAATGACCATGATCGTCTATACTTCGTCGCCAAATAAACGTATGTTCTGTAACGTCCCAGCATGACTACAGTCCAGATTCGTTACACATTGGTTAACTTGTTTCATTGACATTGACCCACTCAAATATATATTCGCGTTATCAAAAATCAATCGGCTATGAACTATATGCCCGAAGATACCATAACACTATAAATATATGTATCAACAGTTCAACAACGAAGTAACAGATGGGCTGTGACATATTGTCGACAAAATTGCTCCATGTCATTTAAATTTGTGGGTTTCCGTTCATGTAGAAAGGAAAGAAATGATGCATTGACCGAAGTCATGACTTTATCGCGAAGCATCAGGTCGACGATGGCTTCATAAGTATGTTCAATCTTCGAGAGCTCAATCCACATATTAAATTTGAGGTGTATATTTGCTTTAAACTCAGTGAAATCCTTTTCAGTCTCCGGCAATAAGGATTTGAAACGGAGACGATATCCGTCCTCATCAAGTTGGTATTTCCTAAACAGAGCAGCTCTGACAGCATCGTAGTTATTCTTGTCAGGTTCCTTCAACATATTAACAGTTGTCATTGCTTCACCTGAGAGCAATTCCATCAGTCGTACACAGTATTACTACTTATCAATTTTATGAGCCTCGCATACGGTCTCGAACCTAGTTAGATAAAATAGTACATCGTCGGAGGGTGGCCTAAATTGTGGCAACCTGATATTGAAATATTTAGAATTGATCTTATGTGAGGAAGCCTGATCCTCAGGAGCGTTATGAGAATTATTTCCGTTCATTAACTTGAGTTTTTCAAGTTCTAACGCTATCAACTTTTGCTCATGTAGTCTCCGGTTTTCATTTTCTGTAGCCTTTAATTGTAATTGGAGTTTTCTGTCTTCAGCCTCCATCTGGAGTCTTTTTCCATCAGCTTCTAATTGTAATTGGAGTTTTCTGTCTTCAGCCTCCACCTGGAGCTTTTGGAGTTCCTGAGCTTTTGCATACTCAGTGAGTGCAAATTGTTTCAACTCCTCAGTATCCATAGCAAGTGCTTTCCCTTGCTTGATAAAGTAATCCAAGTTCGACATTTTGTCTACTTTTATAAGTATTTAACTTACTTAGTCCAATATTTCTCAAAGAGGTTAAAATGTATCCCTTACTTAACATGTGACAAGTTCCTGTCCACAGAACCTGTGTAAATTCCTATATTTACTGGAATTGCTAATATTATAAATCAATCATTAAATTATGCATTAAAATCAAATAATAAGTCATATAAGTAGAAGATACAAGATGCATATAATGAGAACAACAGGTACAGAGACAAGATAATAAAGAACAAATGAAAACGTTCGCATGATCAACTAAATAATAAAGTAGAACTAAAGAAGAAAAATATTGCAAAGCTTGCAATGATAGCTGCGAAGAAGAAAACTAGACACGTAACAACACAGAGTATAAACAATAAATTTGTAAAAAAATTAACGACAGTTGAAAACGGCACATCACGTCTAAACAAGAGGGTGTCACAGACAACCAACGCAGTGGACTAAACATCCATCAGCAAGCATATGCTGGAACCTCCACTGTGGGAAGTCTGCAAACAGTCCCTACAAAACACTTGCGTAGGCCCTGGAGTGAATCTGGGATATTTTCCTACGCAAGTCACCTCCCAACCAGCCCGCGTAAAACATGGAACATAAAACATCAACATTAATAGTGGACGTATTAAAGAAAGGATCAGCGTACAATCTGCAACAGTGGAACAGAACACCAATATAGTATCCACTTATCTTTTTAGAAAGTGTGGTGGTTTTTTATGTTATGCAATGTTGTTGGTCTTTATTACTATTGTACTGAATGAGGTCAGCTGTGAAGGTCCCTGATTATAACAAATTTTGGGTTGAGTATCAGGGAACCTTTCTGCTACCACCTTATGACCTCAATCAGACCTATTCTTGACTAGTATGTATGATAGCTACGTCTAATGTCTAGGGTTATGCCAGTGTGGTGTGATGGTAAGTTAACACTAACACACACACAAACAAATATTAAAGTCTATGATCAAATGAACTAACACCTGGGTTAAATTTTTATATGTAAATATTTTCTATACAATTTTATTTGTCCTGAACCTAGTATTCTTCTGGTCAGGACTTTCAAAATTAAAAGAACTCAAGGTTTATACATAAAATGCAAATGTTTAACCCAAAGGGAAAATTGTCCAAACAAATACTGTTAAAATATACTAATAGTGTTACTAAATTTTTAATATTACTGGTTTCTAACACTGGATGGCTGTTTGGGATTCTTTAATCCTCCCCAGTTCTTTAATACACCTTTCAATGTTTAATTCTTTGCGGAATATTTTTATTATGTTATACAAGGGTGCACTAGTCTTTGATGCTGATGAAAAGTCGTGTGCCAGATATTATACTTATCTGGCACAACTTGAACTGTCCGTATTCTTGCTGTAAAACGATCACGTTGATACTGGCCCAAAAGTAACAGGGTGGACTCTGTAGACCCCTGTCACTACTGGAAATGAAAAGACTTTTCAACTGCTTTTCACAGACATCTGGCACCGGGCTAGTGCAAGATAAAAACCCTGTAACAATGAAATAATGTCTCCTTGTTGATATCATACTTAAACTGTTATTTCTACAAATTATAATACACAAGAAATAAAGATCTGGGTCATATCTAATTGACCAACCCAGCTCATCCATTACAAAGTGTACCAGTTTTGTTCACATGTCTCTCCTCTCAAGGCGGCCCTGCATCTGCAATAATATTATTAATCTTTCTTTTCTTCCATACAATAGGATAGGTGAGCTGTGTCCATCTGGCCACCTAAGAAAACATTTTTAATTCACAAAACATGTGTATTTTACAAAACTGGCAATGTTTTATAGCATAAATCTACCTCTAGGCCCTGCATAAATCAGCTAAGGACCTATGTACTTACTGTCGAAATGGCAGTATCTCTCACTCACATTTTTAAACAAAATATATATGAATAATTTCTGCCTTCCCATAAATTCAATGAATAAACACAGGTACGTTGATTAGCAGACTTCAGATGTCCTGCTGGCTGGACTGTGAGGCCTTTTCGTTTTACTTTATATATTTAATTTAATAAGGCAAGTCACACTTCACAGAATTTCAAACGTCCTGTTCAAGGGACTGTATTCTACAAATGGCGTCGAGACTTTGAATTTTTTCAATATTATAAAAGGCGTTGGCCAATGAGCGAACGACTACTTTTGAATTTGAAAATAAAAGCAAAAACAGACTTGATTTTTGGACATAACAAGTTTTCTCCTCACTCATTCTTAGATTTCCCCTGCTAAAATATATTTAGTGTTAAGCCATCCCATAATTTCTCTCCCCTTGTCTACCCCTCCTCCAACAGAATACATGCTTGCTTGTCTCATTTCCAACAACGCGTTCAAAATTGTAATCGTTAGTGAATGCAAAATGAATACAAAACCGCCAGTCTGTCCGTTTGTCTGCACGAACAAATACAGTCTTTTGTCAATAACTTTCTTATCTACAGGGGGATTTTGTATTTTTAAACATATTATTTATCAGGAGAAGATAAGCCATCAAACTAACTAGGTTTTATGATCCTAAACCCATTAATAAAGAATTCCATATTTTTGTTAGAGTTAGTTTCAATTTCCACTATCATATAAATTACGCCATCTTTTCTCCTCTCCCGCGTTGTCCAAAACTGAAACTACTAGTCTGTTACGTCATAAAATGGACTCTTTTGCAGCGAAAGCGCTGTTCTTATGTTTATATATTTTCTCAGTGTGCCTATAGTCCGAAAAAGTATTGGGTTTTGCGGGGTATTTTTAAATTCTACAAAGCTTGCGACACGTTACCGAACACCTGCCACCGTATCGTCTCGCACTGTTGTCTTGGGTAGCTAGTCCAAGAATCTAACGCTTGACAATTTGTGGCATGTGTTCGCTCGCTCTCTCTCTCTCTCTCTCTCTCTCTCACTTTTATGCGTTCGTTTATGCCTCTCTTGTTTCATTCTTACTATCTTTCTTGGAACAACTAAGCTTGTCGTTTTCAAAATTTTTACCGTTAACCCTTGACGGTCGAGTTATAAAGTCCAATACCACTGGCGCGGCAATAAGGTTTCACACTACGTTCTTATCTCAATGCGATGACTGGCGCGGGGAAAGAAGACGCGTTACAACTTTACTATTTCTATTTCTACTCATATTATTTTAACTTTTATACTTATAATTAATAATTTTATCGCTGTATCAATGTACTTTATCACAGAAAGAAAAAATCCCGGCCTTCGCGATACTAACTACGATGGGTCTGGGGTGTTGCTTGGATGAGCCTGAAGACAGAACGTAATGCAGTTCAACGTTGACCCTGACAGTGCACGCACGTCTGGATCACTTGAATGTCAAGAAGGTCGACCGTTGGGCTTGAAACATCCAAAAAAATGTGCTGTCGTCGATGACGTCGTCTTGACAGATTATTGCCTCTTGGCAGACTGGAAACTCTTGTTTATAGCATTCTTTCCTGAGACTTGGCGTATTGAACTTGCCAAACGAATCATGAAAATGAAATTTCTTCTCCCCCGTAGACTGGGCCACCAATTGTTACCACCCATGTAAGCCCAACATATCTGACAACACCCTTTGTCAGCAGTAATAATCCTACTGATAGATAAACATTGGTGGTAACAAGCACATAATTTTTTACATTTAATTATAATATAAATATTAATGTAGAATGCTCAGTGCACAGAATATACATACATTGTAAATGCAAATTGTCAAATATACCCAGATTAATGCAGATTTGGAAACAAAATACCCAGATACTCAGACGGAAGCCAAAAAACCCAGATCTAGTAACATATACCCAGCTGTGGCAACACTGATTGTGTGAGTGAGAATGACCTCAGCCAATTGTCGTAAATTTGGATAGGTATTAGAGATATATTTGGTCACGTCTGAATAGAACAGAAACAGTGGTAAATAAGTGACAAATAAGGTATAAGAAATAGATCTCACGAGTGAATAGTTTAAGGGTAGAATCTGTCACTGGATTGAGAAGATACTCTAGTCCAGCCTATCTTTACGACTGTAATTTGTTATCAGACAATCCTACGCTCTATACATGTAACATGTACGTTTAACCACTCACACACACACACAGTTATGTGACAACAAGACACACAGACGTGAAAACTATGGTAACTGGAGTATGGGTATGGGCTGTGCTGACCAACACAATTAATTAAGTTTTTGTTTAGTTTATTATCATTTAAACTCCTCACTACATCAAACATATAGAAATCAATATAAACACTGGTTACAGAATTATGAAAATAACCACATAAGTGCCCTCTCCTCTGCTGATAAAAGATCCCGCAAGAAGTAAATAACCCCAAAAGGTCAAAGATTAACACTAGGGTATTGAATAGGCAATAACAAAGTTCCTTGTTAAGCTATCCCGTAAAATAACAGTAATGGTAAAGAAAATAAAGGATGGTACAGTTTCCGTAACTAGAACGTATTTCCATTCACTCTGTCATTCGTGGCCACATCAATCACACCTTACCTAATACTTCTTGAACGTAAACATCAATGTACATGTATCATAATCCAGTGGTGTGCTCCGACGTGAGCCCCAGTTCCTCCACGAATAATTAATTTTCATAAGGGGGAACGCCTACTTTGGTGGTGCTTATTGGATATGATAATGTCACATCAGATAGTTCATGTAGCAAAATATAAACCGCGATCTAGTGTTCACAGTCGACAGTAGACTGTACTTCCAACAGTTAAAGGAAACATCTGGTATGTAAACTGTTAGTAAAAAAATGATGCTGTTGGTATATCCTATCGGTTTTTCTCTCTGGGGTTGAGTGCCGATTATGAAACAATGTATACTCCTGGATAAACTCACTTGGAAAACACGATTGTCAGTAGTCGGAAAAATATGAACATATATACATTTTTGGCCACAGCGGGCTGATAAAACTGAATACAAAATCTGGGTATTTTGTATATCCAGTTATAATTAAACTTATTGTTTATAGTTTTGCCAACATCATGCAAGACACCAAGTAAACAAACGGGAGAAATGAGCATTAAGACCTACAAGCTGAGAGAGCCAGAAATTAAGACCAGATATCAGGGGCTTATTGCTACAGCGGTGAGAAACACAGAAGAACAACCTGATGACTTGGAAACCCTGTGGCTTAAATTCAAGGACATCATAAAGACAGCTGCTGCAGAAGCACGTGGTGAAGTCCGACTTGGGAACAAGAGAAAGAAGACACCTTGGTGGACAGAGAAAGTCAAAGAGAAAATAAGAGAGAAGAAAATGGCATGGAAACAATACTTAGGAGCTAAAAACACAGCAGGACAAATAGAGAAATATAGAGAATATGTGGTACTTAGAACAGAAGCAAAGAACAAGGTGCTAGCAGCAAAACAGAAGTCCTGGGAAGAATTTGGAGAAAAGCTAAAAAAAGATGCGCAAGAAAACCAGAAATTGTTCTATAAGACCCTAAAGAACATGAGGAAGGAAAAACAATGCCCTCTCAAATTTATAAAGGACAAGCAAGGCAAATTGCTTACTGCCCCGAAGGAAGTAATGGAAAGATGGAAAGAATATTTCTCACAACTCCTTGATGGTGAGTGTGGTATTCTACCTTAGTCCTATCTAAAAGAACTAATATCAGACTTGTGTCGTTTTTAATATTTTATTACACACAGGGTTACAAACATGTCTGACCTCACATAACGGCCATCTTTCCAAGTCCGGTAACTCTCGCGTCACATCTATATTTAGGACACTACATTCTCTCCCATTCTTGAATAACAAAACACTCTGAAACACAAACTATGTTACAAACATCACTAATGACAGACAGTGTCATTGTCAATACAAAACATAGTCATTGAGACGTCTTGGTACATTTCGGTTTCTAGGCGGTGGTCTGCCTGTTTGCGGTAACTGCCTGTTGTTGTCCATGGTGACGTCAGCTGGTTCTGTGGCAGTTAGTGGCAACTCATGACTGACAAAGTCATCTAAGTAATCATCATCTGGCTGTGATTTCTTTTTGGCTGATCTGGCCAGGTTTTCGTTGACTTTCTTGAAAAACGAAACATTTCTTGTCACAATTCTGCCTTCACCTGAAGCACTTATCATGTTTCCTTTGATTTTAGTAATCTGGTAAGGTTCTGGATTAAACCTCGGAGTTGATTTGCTGTTTTGTTCTTGTCGTACAAAAACAAAATCTCCTACTTTCAAATGAGACGGCTGCGATCGTAGTCTACGGTCTGCATGTTGCTTCATTCTGTTTTTAGCCTGTGCATCTTTTCTCTGCACATCTGATGAGGCTGGTTGACTCTCTTTGGTTTCAACTGTTGGAATCTTAATCGAGACCTTTCTCTGAAACATGAGCTCATATGGTGATTTGCTTGTTGACATATGAGGTGTTGCCCTATAATTTCCAAGGAGAGCATACAGCACCACTTTCCTTCAACTGTGGCTGTTTGAATGACCTTCTTGAGATTTCTCATCATCCTTTCCACCTCCCCGTTTGTCCTTGGCCAGTATGGTGTGATTCTTCTGTGTCTGCATCCAACATGGTGCATAAAATTATTCATGTCTTGACTGTTAAATGGGGAACCATTATCTGTTTTTAAAAATTCAGGAATTCCAAATGTTGAAAATATCTTGTCAATTACAGGAATGACAGTTCTTGCTGATGTGGAATTAATGATTTCAGCAACTGGAAATCTTGAATATTCATCTATCATGACAAGAATATACTGTCCACATGGTAATGGTCCACAAAAATCTGCAGAGACCTCTGTCCATGGAGCTTTTGGAAGCTCAGACATTTTCAAAGGTGTCATATGTGCTCCACTTTCTGTGCAAGCTTGACAAGCTAAACAATTTGCAACAGTCTCTTCTACCATTTTGTCCAATCTGGGGAACCAAATTTTCTCTCTAACCAAACATTTGGTCTTGACTATACCTTGATGTCCTTCATGAGCTAACTCTACTGCTCTTCTCTGGAGTGTACTAGGAATTACTATTCTTGAACCTCTCAGTAATAAATTGTCTTCAGTAAGCGTTAGTTCAGTTCTTAATCTGTGGAAAATATTAAGATCGTCTCTGTTCACATTAGAGAACTGTTCATAAGGAATGTTATTCCATTTATTACTTCTGATTATATACTGAACTGCTTGCAACAGTGAGTCTTTCATGGTCTCTTCTTGTATTTCTTTGAAATTCATAGCTTTTGGAACACTGTTCATGGCAAGGAATCTCACATATGTTTCTGTCTCTTCACTGTTTTTGTTCTCAGACTGCACCTTTAGTGGGTGTCTTGACATATAATCTAGGGTGTTTCAAAACCTTGGGTCTCACAAATTTCAACAGGATTATTTTTCCCAGGCTTGTATACAACATTTTAATATTGAATTTAAAATCATACTGCTGCAGTCTTAAAACCCATCTTTCTATACGAGCAGGAGGCTTGGATGTTCAAAGTGACGATTTATTTTTTTCCAAATATCATCTCCAATGCCTTGTGATCTGATATGATGGTGAACTTGCTGCCATAAATATATAAGTGAAAATATTCACAAGCCCACACTATTGCTAAAACCTCTTTTTCTGTCTGTGAGTATCTAGTTTCGGTATCTGACAGACTTCTACTGCCAAAAGCTACAACATATTCTTTGTTTCTGTCATCTCTTTGGGTTAGCATTGCCGCTAAACCGACTGGACTTGCATCCACTGAGATGAATGTCTTTCTGTTCCTATCAAAATAGGATGTACCAGCACTTTTGGATAGTTCTGATTTCAGCATATCTAATGCTTTTGACTGAGTTGCAGTCCATATCCATGGTGTGTCTTTTCTTGTAAGCATTCTTAAAGGCTGACTGAGAGTTGCATAGTTTTGAATAAAACGTGAACAGTAGTTGAACATTCCCAGTAGACTTCTCAAATCAGATACATTGGTTGGTTCTGCCATTTCTTGAAGTGCACTAACTTTTCTGTGGTCTGGAACAATTCCCTTCTCAGAAAAAGTATATCCATAAAAATCCAATGTGTTTTTGCTGAATTCACATTTCTCTTTATTCAATGTGAGGTTATTCTGCCTCAGTCTGATGAATACCTGTTCTAGATTTTCATCATGTTCTTTTGGGGTTTTTCCATAAACCAGAATATCATCAGATACATTCAACTGTCCTTTCAGACCCTGAAGCACATTTGCAATTATATCCTGGAATGCTTCTGCTGCTGAGGCTATTCCAAAACTGAGCCTTTTGTATCTTCGTAAACCTAGATGTGTTGAGAAAGTTGTGATGTATCTAGATTCCGGAGCTAATAGAATTTGATGGTAGCCACTTCTCAGATCTAATTTGCTGAAAACCTTTGCTCCATTTAGATCCTTTATTATGTTGTCTATTGTAGGAGTGATGTGTCTCTCTCTTTCTATAGCTTCATTAGGCTGTCTCATGTCTACACAAATTCTTACATCACCATTCTTCTTGATGACAGGTACTATAGGACTGACCCAAGGAGTTGGCCCTGAAACATGTTCAATGATATCTTCTTCTTCTAATCTTTTCATTTCTTCTTCTACTTTTTGCCTGATGTGAAATGAAATTCTTCTGTGCTGTTGTGCTTTAGGTTTCACATTCACATTTATGTGTAGTTTCAGCTCAAAATCTTTCAATTTACCTACACCTTGGAACAGGTCTGAATACTTTTCAAACAGATTATGTGTTCTCTTGCTGTTGATGCTATTTATTATTCTGACAACCTGTAATTTAGATGCTGTCTTATGGCTCAAAAGAACTTCATGTCCACCTTCTACTACATAGACAGTAGTACTGGCTTGATGATGCTTGGATTCAACGGTTGTTCTGAACATTCCAACCACTTTTAATGGAGTCTTGGATGCATATGCATATAACTTTTTATTAGTGGGAAACAACTGCGGTCTTTTCTTTAACTGTTTGTACATGGTTGTGCTTATGACATCCACACTTGAACCCGTGTCTATCATTGCAGACAGATGTGTATCTTGCATTTTAATGATTGTTCTGGGGACATCTGGTTTGTTATCCAGTGCATAAACTTCTGAGCTGCTGTCAGTGTCTGTGGTGTTTTCCTTTTTCTCACTAACCTGTTGAACCTTATTTTTAGGTGTGAGACAGAACTTGGCAAAGTGATTTTGCTTGTGACAAATATGACACTCTTTCCCAAATGCAGGGCAGTTCTGTCTTCCGCCTTTGTGAGGATATTTCCTTCCACAACATTTGCAATTTGTATACGATTCTTTCTTGGAGTTAGATCTGGACTCATGAAACTGTGGTTTCTGTCTGCTATGTTTGTCAGCTAGTGTGAGTGAATCTTGGGTTCTAGATCTAGAATTCTTAAATTGCAGTTTGTTGACAGTGTTCTCTTCTTTCTTCTCTATGTGTGTAGCCTGTATTTCTACAATCTCTAACGTTCTGCCAATCTGTAGTACTTCATCTAATGTAATGGATTTTTCATTTTGAAGAATCCTTCTTCTTAATTTCGATGATGTACATGTCCGTATGACATGATTTCTAATTTCATCATCTTGATTCTGAAATTGGCAGTGTTTTACAAGTTGGCGTAACCTCGTGACGTATTGGTCTAAATTTTCGTCACCGTTTTGAATGGCCTGTCTGAACTTGAACTGTTCATACATCGTATTCTTCTTAGGGATGAAATACGAGGTCAGCTTTTGCTTCACCTTGTCATAATCATCACTTGTATCGGCCATAGTCTGGTAGATGTCATATACATCTTCTCCGGCATAGTGCAAAAGTAAACACTGTTTGCGTTTGACATCTTTGACCTCAAATGCCGTCAGACAGTTTTCGAAACGGCTTACCCATTTTTCCCACTTGGTTCCTATGTTCACATCGTGATTGTAGTGAAAAAACGTAATGGGTATTTCTAACATCCTCGTCGCCATTTGTGGTATTCTACCTTAGTCCTATCTAAAAGAACTAATATCAGACTTGTGTCGTTTTTAATATTTTATTACACACAGGGTTACAAACATGTCTGACCTCACATAACGGCCATCTTCCCAAGTCCGGTAACTCTCGCGTCACATCTATATTTAGGACACTACAGTGAGCAAGGTCAAGCATCAGAAATGATAACCACTAGCACAGAAGAGGACACCAATGGTGATGAAGATGACATAAAGATGGAAGAATTGAAGGCAGCACTGGAGAAAATCAAGATGGGCAAAGCAGCAAGGCATGATGGTATAACACCAGAAATGGTTAAGTACATGGAAGACTGTTACGTGCAGTCTTTGCTATCTAGCAATATAGTTGTCTGTATACTTGTTATGTATAAAAATATGTTATAACAATATTTCGGGTCTAAAGTATTTTTGTTAGAATCCTAATTTAAAGGGCGAATACCTAAATTTGACTTTTGGAAAAAGTAAATATTTAGTTACCTGCTCCTGAAGTCCTATATTGAATATACCAGCTGACGGATAGGTCAGAGGTTTTAGCGAAATTTCTTTCCTAGGCCACCGAGTTGGTCATGGTTTCCTAAAGACAGATGACCATAATACTAGTAAGATATTTAACATCTCTATCCCTAAGACTAAAAAGCAGGTGAGAAGTCTGTTAGGTCTTATTCAATTTTATGGCAGATTCATTCAGAATCTATCCTCTATCATGGCACCTCTTTCTACACTGCTAAAGAAAGGGTCGCCTAATATGGTCCACTGGTCTCAGGAATGCCAATCCTCTTTGGATAAGATTAAAACATTGTTTTCAACACCGCCTATTTTAGTGTTACCTACTAAAGATAAGACATTTGTTCTTCGTAGTGACGCTTCATCCAATGGGATTGGAGCGGCACTAATGCAAGAGTACTCTGGAACTCTGCATCCTGTAATGTATATTTCCAGAAAACTTAATGCTGCAGAAAGGAATTATTCGGTTTTAGACCATGAGCTATTAGCTATGGTTTGGTCAATTCTCAAACTACAAAGATTCCTTCTAGGCGCACATTTCATAGTAGAAACCGACCAAAAAGCTCTTACGGCTATACAGAGTAAGAATTTGAAGAGCTCGAGGTCTACTCGATATGCAATCGCTCTTCAACCTTTTCATTTCTCGGTATGAGCTATCCGTGGATCAGATAATGTGATGGCTGACATTTTGTCTAGATGCCCACATGATTCCACCTAACTGTTAGGTCTTGGACTTTCTGATACGTCTAAGTCTATAATAGTTCCTTTCTATATCAAGATATGTACACATTTGTAATTTGTAATATAATGATCGTATCACTATTTAGCGGTTCATTGATGTATATTCACCGCTGTTCTTTGATGATTTTTCTTCTTCGTTAATCAAACAATGATACCATATGAAATTATTGTATGAATTGGTATATGCATTGTGCCATTGCCAACATTGTAGAATACGTTGGTGACACCTCCCTGGAAACATTTATACGTAGAGAAACAATTTCTCTCAGATTATGAGATATATTCTCATCAGACTTAGCCTCATATTAGGAGTTATAATTATTCCTGATATCTTCATCTGCGCATTATTCATGCGTTGTGAGCCTATTGCATGTTGCTCCTAGATGTATTTCAAAAAAAAATGTACCATTTTTTTTTCCCGGGAGGTGTGGTAAGACTGTTACGTGCAGTCTTTGCTATCTAGCAATATAGTTTGTCTGTATACTTGTTATGTATGAAAATATGTTATAACAATATTTCGGGTCTAAAGTATTTTTGTTAGAACCCTAATTTAAAGGGCGAATACCTAAATTTGACTTTTGGAAAAAGTAAATATTTAGTTACCTGCTCCTGAAGTCCTATATTGAATATACCAGCTGACGGATAGGTCAGAGGTTGATGCGCACTGCGCATGTATAAAAACTAGGCAAGTTAGTGTAGCAGATTTCCGGCAAGGAAGGTCGTCATGTTTTGACCTGGGTTAGTCAGACGAAGAATGTCTGGATGTTTCTGCATTGTTTCGGGGATGGAATTTCTTCCACAAATAGTATAGAATTCCCCAGTGTTATTTCTGGTCGTCAGGAGGACGATTGTTATTATATAGTTGTGTGCGGATTCTATGTCAAGGTAGAGTCGATATAATTACACTTCCTTGTTCTCAGTGCAAACTGAACATATTTTGGGTCAACCGGTGAGGTGTGCTCACTGTGGTTGAAAGGACGAATTTTCAATGTATTAAGCTCGTTGGAGCCATCTAGGACTATTAAGTCTATATGCACGCACAGAAACCCAGGAGAATAACATTATTCTAAAGACTCGCATGATTAGCGATATGTATAGTTTTTTGAAGTTAAACGTCCATGTCTGCACACGAAGAAACTCACAGTGTTTACTGTTCGTAGAGGCCTAATGTATGATCGTCTGGAGTGGAGGACCGGATGGTTTACAAGCTGTTATTACGATAATGTTGAAAAAGGAAACTCGCCTGATACCTGAGGGAGTTATATTAGCCTATCGTCGAAAGGACAGATCTTTACGCTACGTCCGATTAGAGTGATGGACTATGTTATTCTTCGTCACCCGCCATGTTTGGGGGCGACTTAAGAAGAGTGACTTAAGGAAAAACATTTAAGAAGATATCTGACGTTGCAACGTCAGGATGAACAGGTAGTAGGTGTTGCTACTAGTTTGGAATGATGGATAATGTGGAGTCAGCGGCTTACTGACATATATATAAATATTGATATAACTTACAACTTATACATTTGAAGTAAACTGTCTTCATGTCCGCCATGTTTCGATGTCAAGATTATATGGATGTGTCTACATTGTCTTGTGACTGTGACTCTAATAAATGGTGGAAAAAAATCCACAGCAGTTCACCCATATTTATTGACTTCATACCTGTGGTATGTTCAAGAACTACCTCCATCAACTTTACATCCACTCCACATCTACTCCTGTCAATATGATGAACGACACACACACATATTTGTACGTTACGTCATATGGTACATGTCTCCACTACAACCTGGATGTCCACCTTGGCGAACACTTATACCACCCATTCGCGATATAACATTACAGCACGATATAACCACCAACAACTCTCTAGTTAGGGTTTGAAGTACACAACACAGAAGATAGAGAGGACATACTACATCAGCTGAACATCTCAGCACTCTATGCCCAAGAGTAACAGTGGAGCAAAACACAAACATTCAGCACATTTAACAGAGCATCTGGTGACCTATTACTCTTAAGGGTCCTACAGGCAGCGTGGTGCAACAAGACCATTCCAAAGGATTGGGAGATTGCCATCATAACATCAATTTTCAAAAAAGGTGACAATCGGCAATGTGGAAACCACAGAGGCATATCCCTTCTCAGTGTCCCTGGTAAAATCTACTCTAGAATCTTAGAGCAGAGACTCCGACGCCTAGCTGAGCCACAATTGGATGAGATCCAGTGCGGATTCCGAGCAAACCGAAGTACTCAAGACCTAATCTTCACACTCAGACAGCTGAGTGAAAAGGCTCTTGAGTATAAGAGTGAGATCCATCTTTGTTTCATAGATCTGGAAAAGGAGTTTGACAGGGTCCCCTGGAGTAAACTTTGGGACTGTTTGGAAAGGAAGAACATTCCAGCATCTCTGATTCATGCTATACAGAGCTTCTACAAGTCTTGCAGAAATTATGTGAGGACAGCAAACCATAAGTCAGAAGAGTTCAGGACCACCACTGCTGTAAGACAAGATGATATCCTGTCACCTTATCTTTTCATACTCCTCATGGACGATGTTATCAAGGCATGTAAGGAGAGAACAAGAAAGTATTCAGTGAGGTACTGGAAGATGAGACAGGTCTGTATTTCAGAGCTGGCATTTGCTGATGATGTTGCCCTGATTGCTAAATCAGAGGCACATCTCCAATCCAACCTGCAAGTCTGGAAGGAAGAGCTGGAGAAGAGAGGGATGGTCATAAGCAGCTCTAAAACAAAATCCATGGTGATATCACGAGAAGAAAGAAGACATCAAATTAAGCTGGGAGAACAGGTCCTGGAGCAGGTCGACCACTTTAAATACCTCGGAGCTATTATAGACCGAAAAGGAGGCATTAAGGAAGAGTTGGCCACTAAAAAAGCAGCAGTAGCGAGACTTTTTCAAGCCATAAATCGAGGATTCCTAAGCAAGAGAGAGGTTGGTAAGAAAACGAAGATGGCTGTATACCGCTCCACCTATGTCCCAGTCTTGACATATGGATGCGAGTCATGGGCAATGACTACAACCCACAGAAGCCAGATCCAAACCTCAGAAATAAGGTATCTGAGGAAGGTGGTTGAAGTAACAAGAAGAGACATGGTCCGCAACCATACGATACGTCATGCCTAAAATCCCACCCTCTGCAGACCCAAGTAGAACAGTCCCAACTAAGATGGTTTGGCCATGTCTGCAGAATGGGAGAAGACCGGCTACCACGACAAGCATGGGAAACTAAGAGCCAGGGATCCAGGCCCCCAGGACGATCCAGAGTCCGCTGAGAGGACAACATTAGACAATCTTATGGTACCCGGTTCGAATAAAGTACTGCATTGGGGGCATTTGTTTGCTCTCTCAAAGTCAAAAGCAGAACCAGTGACAGCGTCAAAGTTTTTACTATCAACAACATGATTACAGGCTCCCTCAGTTTCCTGTTGTACAGCATAAACATGCTTTCGGAATTTCACGAACGTCCGGACTATTTGCTGCCTATTTTCCAGGCAACGGATGATGCTCCTGCACCTCACGGTCATTATTCATCCCTGTCTGTCATACAGGATGAGGAAGCTACCTTCTCTGATGTCAACCTTCCCCTTCCAGTGGTTCCATTACATTCCACGGAATCTTGGAAAAACGTTTCTGTTTCTCCTAATCTTTCTGGTGACGAACATCGACGAGACTTGTCGATGTTACAAACATTTCAGGATGTTCTCACTGACATTCCTGGACACACAGATGTCATAGAACATGACATAATTCTTACCGACAATAATCCAATTAGGGTTAGGCCGTATCCTATTCCTATACACTTTCAGTCGCAAGTGGAAAAGGAATTGGATGAAATGATTCAATTAAATATAATTGAACCATCGACTTCACCATATTCTTCTTCCATGGTTATTGTCCGGAAGAAGGATAAGAACATACGAATTTGCGTTGATTATCGCAAATTGAATCAGGTCACAAAGTTCGACGCTGAACCGATGCCTTTGTTAGAAGATCTACTGATTAGACTTTCTAATTCTAGATTCTTCACTAAACTTGACTTGTCTAAAGGTTATTGGCAAGTGCCTTTAGCAGAGCATGCCAAACCTCTTACTGCTTTTTCTACACCTAGGGGTCTATTTCAATGGAATGTTATGCCTTTTGGTCTCATGAACGCCCCTGCCACTTTCGTTCGCATGATGCGTCGAATTCTGTCACATCGTTCGGATGTCATCGCATACTTAGATGACATCTGTCTCTTCAGTGATACCTGGGAAGATCACTATTTAGGGTTATATGACTTACTGTCCACTCTACGTGAGAATAATTTGACAGCAAAACCTTTCTAAAGCTTTTGTTGGTTTTGGTGAAATCTCTTTCCTGGGTCATCGTGTTGGTCATGGTCTCTTGAAGACAGAAGACCACAATACTTCCAAAATACTGAACATCTCTGTTCCTAAAACGAAGAAACAAGTTAGGAGTCTCTTAGGTTTAATTCAATTTTATGGGAGATTTATTCCAAATTTATCTTCGATCATGGCACCTCTATCAACATTGTTGAAGAAAGGTTCGCCTAATCTGGTCCGTTGGTCTGAAGAATGCCAATCTTCACTAGACCAAATCAAGAATATATTTTCTTCTCCTCCCATCTTAAGATTACCTACTCTTGATAGGACTTTTGTTCTTCGGAGTGATGCTTCATCCACTGGGATTGGAGCAGCACTGATGCAAGAATATGCAAATACTCTGCATCCTGTTATGTACATTTCTAGAAAACTAAATGCGGCAGAGAGGAACTACTCGGTTTTAGACCGTGAGTTGTTAGCGATGGTTTGGTCAATTCTAAAACTACAAAGATTCCTCCTGGGTGCACATTTCATTCTAGAGACTGATCAGAAAGCTCTTACAGCTATTCAGACTAAGAATTTGAAGAGTTCGAGATCCACTCGATATGCTATAGCTCTTCAACCTTTTCACTTCACGGTACGAGCTATCCGTGGTGCGGATAATGTGATGGATACATAGATGATGGCTGACATTTTGTCCTATATTTCCATATGCCCATGGGCTGATCATACTTGTCCAACGACTTAAAACAACGGCTGGATCTATTTGTTTGTTGCCCTAAAGATATAGGCGTTACAGAGAGAAATAACACACCTGCTGTTGCCCTACAATACGCCACAATTAGATGGCCTATGACTGCTTGGTACTTTGGCTAAGGACGGAAGAAGAAGAAATTTATTCCATATGTTACACACTATCGTGCTTTGCACATCTGTTACTTACTTTTCTTCTATCGTCTTTGTTCATCTTCTTCTGTTCCGTTTTTTTAAGATGATAGAGGAGGACTGAGTAGTTAATATAAGGGCCGTTAGTTTACTAAACAGCCACAATTATTAATAATGTATTGTACCTTATGAAGCATATTAGTTATTAATTAGCATTATATTGCTTGTACTTTCTCAGAATGTCATTGTTGAGCTGAGGACTTACCTTACTAGTATCAAGCATGACGAGTTCTAGATTGTGTACTTACCCTCGGAATACCAGAGCATATGTCCTGGATCGTCATGTAGTTTAACTTTACTATGTACTTATGTCATTACATGTCAAAGAATGTACTATTTAAATTTTCCTATCAGATTTGTACATCCATTTTTAAAGACAATATTAGAGTATGCTGTTTAATGATGATTATAGTAACTTGCATACGTATATTGTGTTTACATGCTAACGTGATGTGTGTTGGTGACACCTCCCCGATGTGAATATTTTTTGAGACATATTTATTTTTCTGTTGAGGTATATCCTCACCAGACACTCCTTATGGATATTTCGTTTAGTCGGGATAATACCTCTAGTGTATTTGCACATGCCGGGAGGCATAATATTTCTGTGTATTTCCGGAAGGCAAGGTAAATTAACATTTTCATTAACTCTATCGATTTTTGGTCGTGAACGATTTCTGGTTCATAGCCTGTCTTCGAAAGTCGTCGTCACGAGATGTTTTCCTAGCTCACATGTCGCTGTATTGTGCTGCATCGGTTGATGCAAGTCCCAAGGACCATTACTTGCTACTTTGTTAAATGAACTAGGTTTGAAAAACCTTTATTATCTAGAGGATATTTTTTTGAGGACATTATTTATACTTCGGCAGACGTGTCTGTCTTGCTGAAGTCAAACTAAGGAGAGTGAACTGATCTCATACATCTGGTTATCTCCTGGCTGTTATAGAAAGGGATGGAGTTTTTCACCTGACTACATTTACAGCACTTTGAAATATAACATGCATCTGACTCATCATTGTAATGCTGTCTACCGTCTATTGCTGTATTGAATGTTGCTGTGATAATGACTGTTTGATGTGTCTACATATTCGCGTAACCATTTTGTCACTGTGGCGTCCACAATAAATAATGAAGAAAAACGTCAACGGCTGTTACAAGAATCATTGACTTTATACGTCGTGAGTTTACTGACGTCCTATGTGGATTGCCCTGTTATTTTTGTATGAACATTGTTTTGACTGAACACATCTGCACACCCCACAAAACCAGACATGCGGATACCATCCATCATCATATGGCATCACGCATCAGTGATGTTGTGCCCGCGTCAGTTCCGTTACTTGTGCGTTGATTGTTATATTGATTGTTATATTCAATTAGAGTTAATCCTTTATATGTTGTTGTGGTTCAAGTGCTAACTGGCCTTCCGCCAGAGATGAAAATACTTGACCTTCACTCATTTTTCTTCCCAGGTTCGTTCTTCCCTTTAAGTTTGGTGATAAGCAAAACAGTTTCAGCATAACAACGTATATCCAAAAGAAATTACTGTAAATTTCCACAAACAGCAATTCAGTATAAGTGTATTGGTCGTCATTCAAAAGACACTGGTATTTTCACAAATGATATGTTCGTTACTTACTTACAAACAACATAGTGAGTATCCAAAGTGAAAATATGTATCCACAAGGAAAAATATTTCCAACAGAATGATATAAAAACTGGTTAACTTAATAACGTGTCTTGGTAATTAATGATCATCTAATCAAACTAATCTCTCAAACTAATCATCTGAACTATTATATCCAACTAAATCATCTGGGCTATTATATCCAACTAAATCATTTCTGAACTAATCTATTCTAATAAATCATGCATATCACACACATCTCTCCTTTTTTATACTGCTCCTGTCTTCTTCCCGCTTTTTTCCACACGTCTCATTCTTTTTTTCACACGTTACAATTTCTGCACACGTCTCTCTGTTTTCGACATTTTTGCACACGAATTTCTGTTATTTCGACTTTTTTCACACTGGTGATCTTTTCCAACTTAACAATTGAATAAATAAAAAAAAACCAGATCACACAAACATTCATTTCCCACTTTCCGCGCATAAAACCCATTCATTATTATTATCTGTGACTGATCTACGTTTGCCCTCTCAGAACAGTGACTGCCAACTGAACTTTGAATGATACTGCGTTTTGTGTAAAAACGTCTTATTTGCGTTTAAGGTCTGTCATTCTTATATGTAGCATATTATAGCACGTATAAATTCTAATGTCGTAGTAGGGATAATGCTAGCGTGGAAGGCCATGCGGTCACAATGTATGACATGTTTAAGCTAAGTGGGAGTTCTTTATTCTCGAAAGCTTGTGTATATACGTTTAGTAGAAGGTGACCTAAGATAGGAAAGAAGTGTTGGTAAAATTCTGCTGTGAGTCCGTCTGGCCCTGGTTATTTGTCCTTTTACATAGTTTTTACTGCAAGAGTTATGTTTGTAAGTGTCAGCTCGGCGTCTAGTTTTTTTTTTTTTTTTTTTTTTTTTGCGTCTGGTAATTCTTTGTAAAATGCACGAAAGCTTGCTTCTTGTGTGTGTAAATCGACGTTTTCTTCGGTGTACAGGTTTCTATAGTGTCTTCAAAGGCCTGTACTATGTTTTGTTTTTCTGTCTGTGTGGTTCCATCTAGATCCACTATTTGTCCTATCTGTTTGCAGCGTTGTATATTTTGCGCTATTGCCATGTATTGTTTACTGGGTGTCTCTTGTGTGATGTTGTTGAGTATTGTCCTTAATAGGGCTCCCTGAAACCTGTGGTTTTTGTGTTGCTCTAGTTCGCTCTCTAGTGTGGTAATGGAGGGGGAGTATTTGTCTGTTTGCTCTGTTAGTTGAATAGCCTTCTCTTTTAATGCCTCGTATTCGGTTTTTGTGTATGATAGAAGACATCTGTTGTGTTCTTCGCGTATGGTGTTTTTAAGTTTTCAAAGTGTTGTACGTTTTCTATTGGTGTGTCGCTTTTGTACGTGAGAATTAGTTTGGTCATGCGCTCTACGTATGTTTTGTCATGGAGCAAAGTGTTGTTGAATTTCCAGTGAGGGGAACGCTTCGAATATGTGCCTGTTTGTGTAGTGCTAATGGTTGTGAATACTGCTTTGTGGTCTGTGAATTTGAGAGCTTCAGGCAAGTGCTTAGCTTGACTTATATGTGTCGCGTTGTGAGAAAAAAATACGCCAGATAAATTCTGGGTTAGTGATACTTTTCAACCAATCGGACGCAAGTGCCCCTCTCTCATTTCCTAGCGCGGTGTACTGGCTTCATAAACAAAGCGATATCTGTTTTTTTATGGCTAACGAATAAAATGCATATAAAAAGAAGAGATGATCAGAAAGAGTTGATAATAGTATCGTCAGAAGCGGAGAAATACATATTAAGTTCCTTTCAACGGACTAATTACAAAGTTGATGCAAAAAGAAGATAGAAGCTTGAGAACAGACAACTTGGTCATATTTTGTCAAGTTAAGCAACTTTGAATAATTATATAAATTCAAAGACAAACCCAATAGAGGAATTTCTTGAAAGAAAAGAAGCTGTTGATAGTACGATTAAAGTAAGGTATCAACAAACGTGATCCATACAAAAGATAGAAAGAACGAAAAGGATGAAGAAATTTAAAAAACACAAAAATACAACGCAAGCCTGTTGGTTCTAAACAAATTAGCAGCACGCGTGAGATGCTTTATCGTTCGCCCGCTGTCGGTGTATGAATAGAGAGGGACCGGGGCGAGTCCTTTTTAGGGCTTTATGCTAGCGATAGATAATGTTAGTCCTTTTCAGGACTTAGTATCTATCAACCTGATAGGGTTAGCAGTCAACAGAGGTGATTGATTTTTTTTTTTTTTTGGATGGTAAATGCGCTCTAATATAACCAAATAGGTTGAAAGGAACGCACCTCGCCAGAAGAAGGCAAAAACCGAACAAACAAACAAAACAGAAAGGGTCCAGACGCAAAATTAAAATCTCGGAAGACAGACGACTTTAAAGGGAGAGAGAGAGAGAGAGAGAGAGAGAGAGAGAGAGAGAGAGAGAGAGAGAGAGAGAGAGAGAGAGAGAGAGAGAGAGAGAGAGAGAGAGAGAGAGAGAGAGAGAGAGAGAGAGAGAGAGAGAGAAGGATCAACACCTGAGCAAGATCTTTCCCATTTGTTATGCCAGGCAGTTTGAACTTTTGAAAAGCCTTCAGTCAGTTCTACTTCTGATTTATCCTAAAAGGAGTATGTAATATTACGAATATAAATGTGTAAATACTTCTTTTTCTTCTTCTTCTTTTTCCTTCTTCTTTTTCTTCTGCATCTTCTTCCTTCTTATTCTTATTCTTCCTTCTTCTTCTTCTTCATCTTACTTCTTTTTCTTCTTCTTCTTCTTCTTCTTCTTCTTCTTCTTCTTCTTCTTTTTCTTCTTCTTCTTCTTCGTCTTATTCTCCCTTCTTCTTCTTCATCTTGTTTCTTTTTCTTCTTCTTCCTTTTTCTTCTTCTTCCTTTTCCTTCTTCATTTTTCTCTTCTTCGTCTTGCTTCAGAACAAATCAAATAGTAAGGAAATATGGAAGGCAATTAACACCTTAGCGAAAAAACGTAATGCACCAGACTCATTCTCTTCCAACACTTCATTTACTTGCACCGACTTCAGCAATCACTTTCAAGCAGAAATAAACGGTCTGAAATCCACAATACCACCTTCCTGTAGTGACTTAGACAAACTTTCAGCATTCTGTAAAAACAAATGTACAAACTCAGTTCCACCCGACATTCCTTTTATGACAGTTAATGAAGTGTATAACTATCTTATTGGCCTTAAGGATAATAGCTCATCAGGGCTTGACGGAATTAGTAATCGAATACTGCGTTACGCCGCACCAGCTATTAGTGATTCACTAACTTTTATATATAATCAATGTATTGCTAAAAGTTATTTTCCTTCAGCCTTTAAGATTGCCAAAGTATATCCTCTCTTCAAACCTGGCTCGTCAGATAACAGTAATCTTGGTAACTATAGACCTATTTCTCTTTTATCATCGCTTTCTAAACCACTAGAAAAAACACATACATAAAGCAACACTACATTACCTAGTTAGCAATGACTTGCTAATTGACAGTCAGTCAGGGTTTCGACAAAAGCATTCATGCCACACAGCTCTAACTAAGATGATAGACAACTTGCACCTAAACATAAATAACGATAACATATGTGGAGCAATCTTTGTAGACTTTAGGAAAGCATTTGATATGTTAGATCACGCTGTTTTAATAAGAAAATTAGAAACAATGAAAGTTAACTTTAAACTAGTGACATTACTTAAATCATTCCTGTCCGACAGACAGCAAGTAGTGTGGTACAATAACTCCTTGTCAAGCCCAACTATTATTGACACTGGTGTTCCTCAGGGTTCTATTCTCGGCCCTCTACTTTTTTCCATTTACATAAATGACCTTCCACTACACATCGAGCACTCATCCTGCGACCTATTTGCCGATGACTGTACCATTTATACTAGTGATAAAAGTTGCAAC